>ML682004.1:3924844-4067112 GCA_007922195.1 Podocnemis expansa
CCCCCCCCTTTGCATTCACCCCAACCCTGCCCCCATTTGTATTCAACTCAAGTTCTCCTGGCCTCCCCTTTGCATTCTCCCCAACCCAGTCTGCTCATTTGCATTAGCCCTGCAAACCTCCCTACCTTTGCACTCACCCCCAAACCAATCCACCTACCCGACTGCCTGACTTAGGGTCATTCAAACACATAGATGAATACAAGAAGGGAATCCTGTGGTACTTTTAAAGACTAACAGATTAATTTATCACATAAGCTTTTGTGGGAGAAAATCCTACTTCCATCAGATGCTTTGAAGATGAGGGAAATTACAGAATGGGGGGGAAAACAAATGCAGGGGAGTGTAAGTCATGGGAACAGGTCCCATGGATGAATACGATTTCTTGGGGGAAGAGTCCACGTATCCTATGATGAAGTGGGATTTTTGCCCACAAAAGCTCATGCAGTAAATTTGTTAGTCTTTGAAAGTGCCAGAGGACTCCTTGTTTGTTTTGCTGAACCAGACTAACAGGACTGCCCCTCTGGAACTTGTCCAAATAGCTTTGGAGAAGGGAACTCACACCTAATTGTACACCTATTTGAAATCTTTGAAGTGAGAGGGCAAATGTCTATGGGTGATCCAGTGGATATAGTGGACTTTCAGAGAGCTTTGACACTCCCGCACCTCAGGCTCTTAAGCAAAGTAAGCAGCCTTTTCAAGTAGGAGGAAGGTCTGCTCAGGGATCAGGAATTAATTAAAGGGTAAGAGGTAAATAGTGGTGTGCCCCAGGGCTCAGTATGGAGGTGTGCTGTTCAGCATTCATAAATTAGCTTGACAAAGACATAAATGGTGAGGTGGCAAAATTTGCAGCAGACGATAGAAAATTATTCATGAGTTAAGTCCAAAGCAGACTGTGACGAATTAGAAAGGAACCCACAAAAGTGGGTGACTGGGCTGTAAATTGGCAGACAAAATGATTGGTTCTAGCGGGGCTGTTGGTCACCTCTCAAGAAAGATAAAAAAGGATTCTGATGGCTCTTCTAAAGATTAACAAACTTAGTTATTGCATGAGCTTGTCAGGTGCTTGAAGACACTTGAAGCTTGACCCTTAAAGCAGTGGTTCCCAACATTTTCTCTGCCACTGCACACCTTACTACCTTTAATTAATTTGAGGCACACCACCATATAGTTTCCAAATGAACTCATGAATATTCCTGAGCCACTCCAGAGCTCAGAGTAGTTTTTCTGAAAATTTTGCAGCACACCTGCTCAGGCCTGAGCAGCACACCTGTGTGTCATGGCCCAATGGTTGGGAAACACTGACTTAAAGCATTTGAGGAAGAGGGATTCTCTCCCACGAAAGCTCATATGCAGAGGCGGCCTTAGGCAGTTGGGGGCCCTAGGCAAAGAACCGTTGCAGGGTCCCTATAGACTCACACAAACTCCCTCCGCAGCCTCAGCGCCAAACTGCCAGACCCCCCCCCAACAGTCCCAGATCCCCCCTCTGCAGTCCCAGCACCCCCCATGGTCCCTGACTCCCCCCCCCAACAGCTCTCACGCAGGCCTGGTACCCCACTACTGGCCCCCAGCCCACCCTCAGCTCCTGTCCACAGCTATGACACTTCGCCCCGCGCCCCCATGGCTCTGGCTTTCCAGAACAAGCCTCTGCCTGCCAGGGGCCCCAAAAAGCTCCTGTGGCCCTGGTGTCCCAGTTCCCCCTGCAGTCACAGCACCCCAGTAGGGGCCCCTCCCCCCCACGGCTCCTTCTCCCGTGGCCAGCTCCCTGCACAGCCTTGGTGCCCTGCTGAGGGTCCCAAAAATGGCTTCAGTGCCCTGCTGGGGGCCCTAACACCCCCGTGCCCCGCTGCCAAAGGCAAGGGGCAGGGAAGGATCACAGACCTTGGCCTCTGGCAGGGGCATCGCAGCTCTAGGGGGAGCAGGGCACGGTTCCTGCGCCACTTGGCCTGCAGTTCAGCAGAAGGGGCCCAATCCAGCTCCGGCTCCCTGCCTCTGGGACAGAGTGCTTTGCCCTATGCCCTCCCCCCCCCCCAGCACCCGGGCTCCCGCAGCTCAATTGCACCTGGGTCTTGCCTCCCCACACAACCCTACCCCTGCTGCTGACCCCAGCCCCGGCCCCCTGCCATGTGTCCTGCAGGGTGGGAGGCAGGAGCTGCTTTGGGGAAGGTGAAGGGCCCCCTTGATGCTCGGAGGCCCTAGGTGGGCACCTGTTTTGCCTACCCGAAAAGCCATGTCTGCTGTGTGATAAAGAAGGCTCCTTGTTTGTTCTGCTTGACTAAACTAACATGGCTGTCCCTTTGGAACTAAGAAAGTCCTTGTGAGTAGATCTGCCCCCTTTGTATTCACTCCCATCCCCAGTGCTGCCTGCCCCTTTGCATTCATTCCCCCGGTCTTCCCTACCCTCATACGTTCACCTTCCCCAGTGCCAGTGCTGCTTGTCCCTTTTGCATTCTCCTCAAATCTCCATTCCTCTTTTACATTGTCTCCCAAACCTCCTCCCCCCTTTTGCATTTACCCTCCACTTTACACAGTTCTTTGCTTCCACTTTACACAGTTAACATTTAATACCACAACAAAATACAAGTTCAGGTGACACCTCACTATAATGCGTTTTTGTCAGGAATTTTCCAGACCAGTAATTCCTAGCTGTTGCAGCTCCATCAGTAGCAGCAGTAGTATGGGTGAGACTTTAGCGTTTTTACCACTTTTAATCCTATTCACAGTGAACTGGAAGTTACAGGCCTGAAGAATACAGAGCATGGCTAAATGACAAGATGGTGAAAACATCTGTGCCTTTCTAAGGTGAGTCAACACCAATTTTAGATGCAGAGCTGAATCTGGAAATACTAGGTTTAAAAGGTCCTTGATTAGGCTAAAAGTGTCTGATATGACCAACCAGAGTTAGAAATAGTTGAATGGAAAAAAAAAATCTTTTCAAGAGTAGTAAACTTTTTCAAAACACTGCTGGAATAACAATTTAAAAAAGAGAATTTTGGTGCCTGTAGTGAGATTACACTACAGGCCTGATTCAAAGCCGTGGAAGTCAATGGCAGTTTTCATTGATCTTGTTGGGTTTTGATCAAGCACTATTTGTTTTTTGTAAGTTTCCAGGCAATTTATTAGAAAATTAGCAGTGTAAAAAGACTTAACATAACTTGTTTCTTTGGCGCTAATTGTTACCTTTTTTTTTTTTAAGCTGTTTGACATTTAATTTAAATGAATAATGTAAAAACAGCTATACTGGTGCAGACCAATGGTCCATCTAGCCCAATTTTCTCTCTTCTGACCGTGGCCAATGCCAGGTGCTTCAGAGGAAATGAACAGAACAGGTAATCATCAAGTGATTACAATCCTTTTCTTATCCCTGAATGGCAATCTCTCATGAACTTCTCTAAGTCTTTTTTGAACCCTGTTACCCACTTGGCCTTCACAATATCCTCTGGGAAGGAATTCCATTGGTTGACTGCTTTGTGTGAAGAAATACTTCCTTTTGCTTGTTTTAAATCAGTTGCCTATTAATTTCATTTGGTGACTGTAGTTTTTATATTATAAACAGAAAATAGCGCTTCCTTATTTACTTTCTCCATCCCAGTCATGATTTTACAGACTTCTATCATATCCCTCTGTAGTCATCTCTTTTTCAAGCTGAAAAATCTCAGTAGTTTTATTAATTTCTCCTCAGACAGAATTTTTTCAGACCCCTAGACATTTTTGCTGCCTTTTTCTTTACCTTTTCCAGTTCCAATATATCTTTTTTGAGGTGGGGTGATCGGATCACACAGTATTCAAGATGTGGGAGTACTATGGATTTATAAATAGGTAATATGATATTTTCTGTTTTTGTATCTGTTCCTCGTCTTATTATTTCCAGCATTCTGTTAGCTTTTTTGTCTTCTGCTGCACATTGAGGGGATGTTTTCAAGCACCATAATGGCAAATTATAACACACAAAAGTGAAAGCGACTGGGGTAACAATTTAGTAGTTTTACCCAAGGAAATTTCTTATTAACACTTGATTAATTTTCTTGGACAATAAATACAGAATAAGGCCCATAAATAAATTTTATTGTTGAAGCTGAAAGAAATCCAAACAATAAACAAAGGATCATAAATAGTGAAAAGTAAACTGGATTTTCAGTGCAGTTTGTTTGAATAATCAAAAGCATTATGTTATCTTGGGTAAGGATAATTGAAATTGAGAGCCCTTTAAAAGTAATTGTTTAAACTTAAATGCAACAACCAACAAAAAAGGCACTTTGATTGTACTTTGAAGTGAAGAATGTACAGGGGTGGCTAAACTGTCTTTACAGTTAAAGTGCAGCTCCTACAGCCTCCTATGTCACATGAAATTAAAAAGGTCATAAAGCAGTTTTTAAACTAACCGCAGGGGGAAAGCTGACAGGTGTGGTGGACATGTGGTTCAGGCACACATCCCCTAGGAATGGATGGAAAGGGAGATTCTCTCTGCTAGTAATGAGGAAAGGAAGAGGATAAAATAAGGGTAAGATCTTAGGAGAAGGAGTCAAACGAAAAATTGTCCCAGTCAATATTATCACAATGGCGAGACAGCTGAAAAATGACAGATTTTTAAGTGCTTGTATACAAACATATGTCTGACCAGTATGACCCATAAACTAAATCCCATTCTTGATTTAATAGTAAGTGGACCACAGGATCTGGTCCAAATGGGGAATACAGCTGAACCACTTGGTAACAGTCACCTTAACCCAATAAAATTTAACATCTGTGGTGGGGGTGAGGGTGGGCATGATGGACAGGACCCCAGAGCAGCCCACTTAGTATTAAAGGTACAGTGCCAAAAGTGAAATTCCTGCAAGCTGCATGGAAACATTTTAAAGACACCATGATAGAGACTCAACTTAAATATAAACCCCCAATTAAAAAAACATAAGAGGATTCAAAGAGTACCACTCTGCCTAAACAACAAGTAAAAGAAGCAGTTAGAGACAAAAAGGGATTCTCTAAAAAGTGGAAGTTAAATCCTATTACATTTCTTACTGAACTGCTACACCTAATACTGAAATATAATTAGGAAAGCCAAAAGAGAATTTGGAGAACAGCTAACCAAAGACTCAAAAAGTAACAGCAAAAATGTTTTGAGTACATCAGAAGCAAAAAGCCTGATAAACCAGTGAGGCCACTGGACAATCAAAATTCCAAAGGAGCACTCAAGGAAGATAAGGCTACTAAGGAGAAACTAAATGAATTCTTTGCATCAGTCTTCATGGCTGAGGATGTGAGGTCAGTTCCCAAACTTGAGTCATTCTTTTCAGATGAAAAATCTGAAGAACTGTTCCAGATTGAGTTGTCATTACAGTAGGTTTTGGAAGACATTCATAAATTAAACAGCAGTAAGTCACCAGGATCCAATAGTATCCAGCCAAGACATGTGAAATCACAAAACTAATGTCTGTGGCATGTAACCTGTTGTTTAAATTAGCTTCTGTAGCAGATGACTAGCGGATGCCAATGTGATGCGAATTTTTAAAAAAAGTTTGAGAGGCGGTCCTGGCAATTACAGGCCAATAAGTCTAAATTCAGTCTACAAATAGGTTGAAACTATAGTAAAGAATAGAATTATCAAACACATAAATGAATATGATTTGTCGGGGAAGAGTTAACATGACTTTTTAAAAGGAAAATTGTACCTCACCAATCTACTAGAATTGTTGATGGACCCAGCTATCATATGGCTAAGGGTGATCCAGCGGAAATGGCGTACTTAGATTTTCAAAAAGGCCTGGACAAAGTCCCTCACCAAAGGCTCTTAATCTCAGTAAGCAGTCACAGAATAAGAGGGTAAGGCTTCTCCTGGATCAGAAAATGGTTAATAGACATGGTCAGTTTTCAAGAGAGAGAGAGAAATAGTGTCATCACTCAAGGGGATGTATCAGGACCAGTTCTGTTCAACATATTCATAAATGATCTGGAAAAAGGAGTACGCAGTGAGGTAGCATTTCAGATTCAAAGCTGCAATGTTTGGGGTGCAAATATTGCATGGGAATGGTTATTTCAAATTGTTGCCACTGGAATTTATCATCAAAATTTAAGTCTTTTGGCCTTTAGAGATTGTAAAAACAGGTGATTTTTGTTCTTTTTACTAAATTTAATTTGGGGACTAACTGAGTTCACAGTGTCCCTTTAAATGAGACTGTGTGAGTATTTTTGACATTTCAGTTTTACCTTTTGGTGCAATGTTATACATTTAAGGATCTGAGAAATCTCTGCAGAATCACTCTGGACACCATCAAGGCAAAAGTTAACTTTGTGACCAGTGGTATCATCAAGTCTTCTAGGCCCTGCATCTGCATAGGGTCTGAATGAAATATTAGGTATTCTGTTACATCACTGCGGAGGGGCAAATTGTAGCTACAAATCTATGACACAGACATCTTCCGGATGTCAGTGGCTTCTGAAAGAGACCAGTCTTCCTCTTTATTTTCAGAGCACTGAGTCTTTCAGCAAACCTTTGCCCAGAACACTAGCTAAAGAGTGTAAATTTGTTTTACCTGCTGTCAACCCATGGTACCAAAGATTTCAAATAAGATAAGGGGAAAATGTGTCAGCTTCTACCACTGGGATGAATTCTTTCAAGACTGAGAAATAGAGAGACGAGGTAATATCTTATATTGGATGAATTTCTGTTTTGGAGAGAGAGAGGGAGACAAGCTTTCAGAGCTCTTCTTCAGGTTTGTAAATGTATGCAGAGTATCACAGCTAAATATACCTCATGTCTGTAATATCCTGTGACTGAGATGGCTAGAGCAGCACTGTGTACAACAATAAATTGATGAATGTTACTCAACTAGTATGTAATTGGGTAGAGGGTATAAATTACACAACTCTTCAGCAGGGGCAAGGTCCAGGCAGCTGGGACAGAACCTCAGCAGGACTCCAAATTAAGCAGCAGAACCCATTTCAGAGTGTCAGGTTTATTTATTATTTTTCATCTAGAGCAGTCAAAATAATGATCATTCATAGTATCTTTAGCCATGCTCTCTAAATCCATTTTAACAGTCTAAAATCTAATATAAATGAAGCAGTTTTTTTTTTTTTTTTGTCAGCTAGAGTGTCCAGTCCTGGCTTTTGGGCAGCAAACACTCATCCTGAAAAGAACTTTCTTTTAAATCTCTGATCCTAATTAACCTCAGGTGCACCTGAGTAAGTCAAGGCCACATGGAAAACAAGGATTTATTTTCCAAATTCCCATCCCATAGTCTAGTTATGAACAGACATCAGGAAATCACTGCTATAGGATGTGTCATAACTACAAGATACTCTCCTAATGTGGGACACAATAAGGTGCATACAAGCCATCATACTGTCCCTCTGACTGACCAGGAATGGAGTTGTCATCCAGGTGGAGGAGAAAAGTAGAGCCCGGCAAATCTTTGTGTATCAACATTATATCCGCCTCCACAGATGCAGTGTGGATATATGCTGACCATTTTTTACAGAAGCAGATTGGATGCAGATCCACATATTTGTATCCATGCTGGGCTCTAGAGAAAGGGACTTAATTAGTCCACAGACTATTTTATGATGAAAAGTGTTAGAGGAGAGAGGAAGAAGTTATCTACTACCATCATCTGGACTATGACAATTGAGGGTTGAGGAGACAGTTCTTTGGAGCAGGTGATATATCCTCTTCTCTTGGTTTATATTTCTCTTTTAGAAGTAAACTAATTCAAATAATGGTCTCTTTTTTTCTCTCTTTGTCTCTACCTTCCCCTTCCCTAAAGCTGTACAAAGGAATTGCTCCTGTACTGGGCAACCCTATCCTTTTGGAACTGTCACTAGAACAGTGGTTTTCAAGCTTATGGTCAGGGCCCAGTACTGGGTCATGGCACCTTTTGCTGCCACTGCCAAAAGATAGCAGTGCAGTGCTCAAAGATGTAATTGCTGGGTTGTAGGCATAAATGATTTTGTTTCAGCTGGGTCCTCAGGAAAAAGGTTTGAAAACTGCTGCACTAGAGCACTCTGGAGGTGGGAATTATGAATCACTGAAAGCCTCCTAAACTGCTTAATTAGGGTCTCCTACAGAGAACAAGGTTGCCTTCAGTTTTCACAGAACAAGTGAGATGGATGTAACTTTTAGGTTGCAAGTAGTAAGGGAATAAGCATTGCTTATAGAGAAAAGAAGCTCTTAGGGTAGACCTAGGCAAAAAAGGAAAACAAAGAAAAAAGGGTGGGTGTGGGGGTGATCCAGTGTAGCGCTTGCCAAATATTTAAAATGTTGGGATTCTGTGTCCTGTTTCACAAGAACTGTGTGACAGTTCTCTCTGTGCCTCCGTTTCCCATTCGGAAAATCAGAAACAATAGTATTGCCTTACTTCACAGGGGTTTGTGATGATAAATTAAACATTGGGAGATGCTTTGGTAGCGGGGGCCATTCAATACCCAACATAAGCATGGAAAAAATAAATAGTAGACCTAATTGTGTGCCAGTTGGTATAAAGATCTGGTATTCTTTTTTTGTAGTGGATATCTTCATCTATAACTTCTTGATATTTTAGGAGCTCTGTTTATATGTTTGGACTGATAATCATGCCATCCAGCAAGTTTGTTATTAAGGTAAGCAGAGCCTCAAATCTTTTATAATATCAAATATTCCCATTGTAATCTTTAATATGGTGAAATGTATTTACATATGTATTTATTTTAAGGTAATGATAAAGATGTACCTTCTAGTATGAGGTCGGCATAGCACGTTTTGTTCTGTGGTATATCTCACTTGCACAATGGAGACTATATTGCTGACAATAAGAATGTCACTGGTATATTACGTACATGAATGGACCTTGGCAGAGTACCTCTTTAATAATTTTGTCCTTTCAAATGACATTTAAAAAGCTGTTCTTGTGTAATTTAAAGCTGTTAGGTTTATAGTTCATAGTTAGTTAAGAAACTGCATGAATTTCCAGTATAATAGTCTTAACTACCCAAACTAAAAATAGGAATCACTTCTAATATATTTACCTTAATCAAGAAGTTCTTTTGTTAGATCATCCAAGACTATTGTTGTTTTGGGGATAATCAAATTGTTAACTTTTCTTTGAGGCCAGCCACTGCTTCTTGACTTTTTCCTCACAATTCTTATTTTTCTCTTCTTTCCTTTTCATCTGCAGCTCTGATCAGGGGTTAATTGTAAAATTATTCACAAAAGCACATATATAGTTTGTTTATGTGTGATTTCATTATATAACATCTGAATATTTGAAGATTATTGCTGCTTTGGTGTGGTATCATGTAAACAGCAATGTATAGCTCTGCCCACCTGCAAACTATTTCAACTCTAAGTAATGGGCTTGTAAAAATCACTCAATCTCATTATCTACTTGTACTTCCCAGCCTCTTTCTGTTGCCCTAAATGGGGAAACACAACAGTAATTTAGACATTACATACAATTTTGTGTTATTAGAACAGCACAGGGCAGGGTCTTCTCTGAGAATTTTCCTTCATAGGAGAGCTTATGTTTTTCTTTTATGGACAGGTAGATTTACTTTTTGCAGAAGTGTTAGAAAATATTCATGGTCATTCAGGATGTGATGGTTGCCTAAGCTTGTGGTTCCTGGTTTCATTGCAAGCTACCTCTTTAACAAAGAAACCAACAGGTTAATCTTCCATGAATAAAGTTAAATCTGTGTTTTTTCACAAGGGAAAGAATCACAGGTCAGACAATGAGCTTTTTTTTTTTAAAGCATTTTCCTCTTTATGTAATCTCTGACATGATTTTACATGCAGTCCCATATCTTGGGCAAGGCCAAATATATACCAGAAATAAGATTATTGTTCCATTTTTATAGGATTCTGTGGCTAACGTCCTGGATGGACATCACTGGTATCCTATGGATAGAAAAGTTGTAGCAGGAGCCCATGGGATAGCCAGTTATTTGCTTGTCTGAGTCTTGGTGTCATCAACACTAGTGTTGTTGCCAAGGTAATTGGCTGGGTTGAGTTGAAGTGTTTGTGCTAGGTAGAATTCTGAGGTCTTTGGTCGCTAATCAGCAATATGGTGTGGATTGCCTGTCCAGCACAGGCCCAGCATTTCTGCCTAGCCATTTACTTTGGTGATCACTCTGTTGTTAATGACATCATCAGAATTCAGCTGAGCAAACCAAAGATTTCTCATACAGGTGTCTCATATTTCTACATTATGGGTAAGGTATCAGTAACATACACTGGCGTGCCAGTCACAGAGTGCTGTAGGTTTAAGACACTTACTTATATTTCTTTTTATAATGCTGGAGAAGCAAAGGCAGGTTTCTGATATATACAGAATGATGAATAGGAATATAAATTTGTTTAGTATTTTTGGTGTTTGTGAAAGTTAGCTGGAGAAATGATCTATTGTTTAATTGAAACCTGAAAGATCACCTTGTCGGTCCTAATTCTGCAAATGCAGATAGGTGCTCACTGATTTATTTAGTAGGCATGTGTTTCTATCTATGGGTTTTAGCTTCCCTAAAGATATGTTCTCCAACGAATATAAGTATGATTGCTCCCTCTCTTCTTCTTAAGATATTATATTACTTTCTAGGGAAGGCTTTCCTATAAAAACACTCTCCATTAAGTAGCAGAAATTGCTTCTGACCCACTACATGGAGGAGCAGTATAAGATAACATGTTCTTACACTATTGAAGCTTGTAATACAATTTTAAATAATAAAATTATTGTGCCATTAGTGCAATATATTAAAATATGCATTATTTGGCTTCTGTATTCCTATGGCTAATATATAAAAATGAGAAGTGAAACACAGCAGCGTTATAAATATAATAATCAGTTTATTAACCCAGCCTCAATTTATGGCTCACTAGTTTCAAATGTAGTTTAATAAGAGGAAAACACAATACATTTAGTAGCTTTTCCTTAAATGACCAAACATGTATTCTATCAGATGGCTTGCCTACTAGTAAGCCCTTTTCCATCTTTATATTGTGCAGTGGCAGATTATTTTCAGCAGAGGGAGTAGTTTATCCACATTTGAAAGACAATCATAAGCCTTTTTGTGGGAGATTCTGCAAAGCCAATGAAATAAAGTTAACTGATACAGTAAAATTGTTTTTATACTTTATACAAAAATTATAGTTAAGTCTTATATGCGTATACTTTAATGGCCAATTTACCGGAAGTCACAGTATATTGTGGTATGTGACAGCAAACATGTAATGCACAATCACGTGAATAGGTATTTTCAGTTTTAAGCAATATTGATATCTCATTGCTGCATGGGATGCTATACAGTACAATCAAAAAACCTGAAGAATTTGAGGCATATGAACTTAATTAGCATAAGGTCTGAGCATCTGTGCTGCTAAAATATTTTAGTGCTATAAGTAAGTATATCTTAACCTTAACTGGTCTGGCATAAAGCCAAACCATGAACTGTAGATAGATGTGAGAAAACATATGACTGGGCTCTTGTTTAAAATTAATGGAAAGGTAATAAAGGAGAATTCTTCTGAAATTATGTAATTTGCATCCACTCATGCCAAATTGCTGAGCTAAATAAGGTAAGCTTTGTAGCCATAATAGAAACCAAACTCATATACTATTTATAATACATTGTTCTGTCAAACTTTTTTAAAAAAGAGTACATCTGAGATGGTAACTCCAAATGGTAGTAAAGGTATGATAAAATAATCTCAGAGATGGCTTCTTTCACTTTAAAACAGAGGTAGGCAACGGCTGGCATGTGTGCCGACAGTAGTATGTGAGCTCATTTGGAGCAGCACACAGCATTCTCTGCAATGCCACAGAAATTGAGGCTCCTGTCACTGAAAGCCACTCTGTGCAGCTTCTTTTAGGAACAGCTGGGGCATGGAGGGTCCCCACCATGCCCGTGTTCCAGAGCTGACGTGGAAAGAAGATGCCTGGAATGGCTTCTCTCCATGGTGTGCAGCTACCAAGGAGCCACTCTGGGTAGCTTCTTCCCGCAGCATGCCCGGGAACCCCCAAGAGGAGCTGCTCCAGGCAGCTTCTTTCAATGGCATCCCTGGGGACCCCTGTCCCCAAGCATGCTGCCAAGAGGAGCCACTGCAGGCAGGTTCTTTCCATGAGTGGCTCCTTTCAACGGCATGCCAGGAAAGCATCCCACTTCCCTTCCCCCCAACCACCAGCCGTGGTTGCTACCAAATTTTCAGGTAGCTGCCACTTTTATTGCTATGGAGGGAGTTACTGGCACTGACTGGCAGTCGAGGAGGAGGGGCCAGCACAGGGTCGGTAGAGGTTGCTAACCCCTGCTTTGAAACTTCCTTTCATTTGTGTACTTTTGGCTCTGTTCTAGCTCAGCTTTGTAGACTTACTGTTACATATGTGAGATTAGAGTACATTTCAGTTAAAATGTTGTTGTGGCCACGCAGGACATTTTGGGCCAGATTTTCAGATGTACTCAGCCCCAAGCTTTTCTTATTGTTGTCACTGAGAGCTGTTGGGGGCTACGGTCTTTTGGAAATGTGGCCCTCTGGTTTTGTTTGGTTTAGACTGCACACCCCTTGATGCAGAGTATGTCTTACCATTATTTTGTATGGGATGAAACACACAGTTGTTGCTTCAGAAATACAAGCAGAGAGAGCCCTTGGAATATTTCAGTTTGAAGAGCCATCAGTCATTGTCAAAAGCTCTTCTGTTGAACACTTCTGCACTTCTTAAAGCATTCTGCTCATGAAGTGAAATATACTAAAACAATTTCTTCTAGTAAAAGGTGAAAAGGGACTGAGTAGATGTAGTGAGAGAAATGGCATTATTGTCAGAGTGTATACTAATATTGACTTCTGCCATTATAGAAATAGCACATAATTTTAGAACAAAATTCTGTCCCAGGGATTTTCAAGATGCCATTGAGATCATTTTGGGCCTGAGAATCCAGAATTGGACACTTTAGTTCAGTGTGAGACCATTGCAGTTTTATTTGTGATATTCATGCAGGAAAACTTAATTATATTTGGTTTCTATTATGAATATTTTATTATTTTTGTGTCCCCTCATTTAGTTACTCTCTGATTGCTTCATTGCAATGGATATCTTCTAGTATATTGCCAATAACCTGTGTATCCAGTGCTGTTCTAGTGACTGATGCTGAAAGCTGATTGGCTGTCTTGCTTACTTGGGTAGCTGCTGAGGTTAAAGATTTTGCAAGTTTCACTGGCCTGAGGTAGCTCATCTGTATTTCTATTAGGACTATCCTTGTAGCCAAAAATTAGGCTTGACCTATACATAAGTGACTTTTTTGACTTTTCCAGTAAATTATTTAATTTAAAATATATGGTATAGCTAGGTTTTTGATCTATTCTTGAAAGTATAGTAGCTAACCCTCTGCTGTAAGACCACGGGGGATGGACTATGCATTTTGCTTCTCAATTGAATAATTAAATTCATATGCATATGCATATACACTTCATAAGGTGTGGGGAGAGCAAGGGTAATGTATGCTTTATGTAAAACGTTTCTATTTTTCAAGACACTGCTTTTATAGAGTAAGCAAAAAGGGATTTTCATAAAAATCTGTCATGACAAATCATCTATACTGTATCAAGACTTGCAGCTGAATGATGTTCTTACATTATGTATTGTGCATATCTTAAGACATCTCACTTAGCTCAGAAAACCTCTTTAGATCTCTAGAGGAATGGCTTACCTTAAATAATTACAGTGAATGTAGTATGATTAGTGTATTTTTCTGTTTCTTCATAGTATGACTATTCGGGCTATTCTGTAAGTGAAATCAAAAGGATTATTTTAGTTGGGATACTCTAGTAAAACATTTTCAAAAGCATTAAACAGTTCTGTACTATTAAAAACAGTATGCAAGAATTCCATTTAATCATAGAAGTAAGATGCCAGAGTTCTGTGAACTGTTTTTAGGGGCTGCTGAATTGTAGTTACACAGTAGGAGGTCCACGCTTACTTTGTGGACTATGCTGCCCACTCAAAATGCGGTGTTCCTGGAGGTGAGGTTATTTTCATATGGATCATGTAAGTATTGTACCTAAAATAAATAGTATTTGAACTATGTATGTTCCAACTGTATTGCACAAAACAATTGCAATGAACAGCTTTGGGTGGTGATATTGTAATAATATTGACAAAAATTAATAATCAGTGACAAGCAATACTTAGAACAAGTCAAGTTTGAGGCCCCATCTTGTTGATGCTATATAAACCTATAATAAGATGCGCTTTCTCATTCATCTGGCTTTTTAGGTTTTAGGTAGTTTGAGGGCTTGAAAAAGGGGACGCAACATTAAAAACAAGTTATTGGTGGTGATGGACACGCCTGTTAATTCCTTTTATTTTTGTTTTTCTCTTAACTGTGCAATTTGTGTTTCATATTTATGGGGGCTGGAACGGTGGGATAGAGAATGGAAAAGGAGGTATCTGAATAAGGAAGTGGGGAAAAGGAAATTAGAGGAATATTGATCTGGAAAAGAATGAGTGGACAACCAGCTCCAAACTGTACTGAAATCAATGGGAAGATGTCCTCAGACTGAGTAGCCTGTTCATCAGGCCTGGGGAAAGGAGGGAGGAATGATGGCAAGCAATGAGATTAAGGGTAATAACAAAAGAACTGTGAGGGAAAGGGGTAGGAAGAAGATGGGATACATGTCAAGAGGGGAGAAGTTTCTTGGGGGTCATATGATAAGGTCACAATATGGAGTGAAAAATGCTGGTACAACTTGTCCATTCCATTTCTGTTTTCAGTAGTTTAAATTAATGAATAAAATTAAAACTTGGGTAAAGATATTCACAATATCAAGAAGGTGAAGATGAGCATTTTAGCATTATGTTTGCCTCTCCCCATCATGTGCTACAGTATGTAAACTGATTCTTGTGAATGAAGGTTAGGTGTTCTTTCTGCTGTATGAATGTTGAATGTGTTGAGACATTATGATAGGAGAGTGAAATGAACAAGTGATTTGACAAAAGAGACTGAAAGTGTATGCAGAGTAAGCGAAAAGAAAATTTAGCAGTTCACAATTTCCTTAAAATTGTTCTATTCCTTTAATCTCTGTGGACAAAAGATAGTAAAACAAACAAGGAGCCCTTTCTTAGTCTTTAAGTGCCACAGGACTTCTTGTTTGTTTTACTGAACTAGACTAACACGGGTGCCCCTTTGGATCTTAAAAAATAGGTTATTCAAGTTCAGTTCTCTAATAAAAAATGTCTCATACATACTACAATATTTAACAGTCAACAGTGACTCTGCAAATATTCTTTTTGACTCAGCATACTCACAGTTCCTTAAAAAACGGTAGAACATATAAAAGCAGATAGTGTATGTTGCTGCATTCATTGTAACTGATATTTCTGATGATTCTTGACTATTGTGAAAACCCTTGTAAACTGCTGATTAAAAGATGACTCATAGTCAGCTGATGAAAATAGTTGCATTACCATGGTTTCAGAAACTTTAGTATCCATATAAATGTTTCACTTTTCACAGTTGCTCATGCTCTGTATGGGATGATGGTGCACGTATTCTCCAACATTTGACAGCTGATCAGTCATACCATGACAATGTGGTTGGCAAAAACTGTAAATTCCAGTGAAAGTTTTTAAAATAGTTTAAGGAACTAAAAATCTGTCTGAGATGTGAAGAAATCACATTTGGAACATTTTCAAATTAAGTAATTCTTTTGAGCTGTGTGGTAATAACAAAACATAATGCCTCTTTCTGTGGAACTGACCCAAACCCCATTGAAGTTAATGGGCTTTGGATCAGAGCCTGTAGGAGTATATTGGCAATAGAATGTAGCCTAATTAAGGGCTTATAAAATTGTTCTGTCACTAGCCTTATTCAGATTGGCTTATTAGCTTTGGTTATTTTTTTAAAGTTTTTTTTTTTTTTTTTTAAATAATTTCAAAGTGTGTCAGTATTTGTGCTCTCCTTTCCTCTCTAGAAATGGTGCATCCAAATAAATTATAACCAAGATCTATCTTTCATATGTAAACCAAAGACAAGCTATAGGGAACTCCAAAGTATATCGTAACAGTCCTATTGGTGATCTCGTTTGCCCACATTTTATACTGGAGTCACTCTTTTGACTACAGTTACTTTTGACTTGCTCTGAGCCTGAATATGCTTCTAGTAAAAATTCTTGAGGCTTAGTAAAGTATCATTGCATGGTTCCAAATATATAATATCAAAACTGATATTTTAATGACTGAACTGGTACCAGTGATGTATATCAGCAATATGAAGACAGACAGCTGAATGCATTGGATTTGAATACAGACTAAATGGTGAGCTTCAAAAGTCTTTTCTTCACAATCCATTTTCTTCAAATTATTTTGATATTTGTTCTAATCTAGTCCCATTCATTTTCCTGCTTCTGAACTGTAAACTTAAATGATAGGCTTGAGCTGCTCTTCTAGCACTGTGGTACAGTCTCTTGAACTGATCTGCGATGGGAGTTTAGTAATACTTACTGCTGTAAAACTGCTGAGTGAAGGGTTTTTTATACAAAGTAAAATAGACATGCTAATTGTGGAATGAGGAGACAGGATCTTGGAGGAGAAATGAATTGATCCACTGTTCCAGAAAGGGGATACTTTACATTCTGTGACTTAAAACACAAGGGATGATCTGATTAGAACTGAATTTGCTTTTCAGATGCTAAGGAAAAGATCTGGTATGAGGTAAATTTGGTAGCAAGTTTGTATCATATAGAGAAGGCATTACCAAGTACTGACTTCCAGTATGGAAATAAGTGGTGCGTGAACTAGTAAGACCGGATTTTTTAATCTTAACTACATTATGAAGTCATCTCCAGTTTCTGCTATCACTCTGCTTTCCAGAAAACTGCCCACCCTACAGTTAAAACCTATTGTAGGAAAGATCTGTACAGCTAAACTGAGTTTTGAATACATTCAATAATAAACTGCAGCAATGGGACTAATAATACTAATAATTAATAATCAGTATTTAGAATATTGAAGGACAAAAACGCACGGAGGGCTGTGCAGTAAAGAAAACACACAGAATATGATCTAGAATCCTAATCAACGTAAAAGCTGTTGTAGAATCCAGACACGCTGAACTGTTTGTCTGTGTACTGATGGACTGTTAGTTCTTCTCGTTTGTGAGGAATAATTGAGGGGAAGACCAGAGATAGTTGGAATGGCATAATGCAGAGATGGCAAAACTTACTGACTCCCTGATCCTCATATAGCGATCTTCAGATGTTTGAGAGTTGGGGTATGCCTTTCAGGCCTTTGACATTCAGCCTTGTGGCAGGGCTTGGGGCTTCTGCTCTATGGGGTGTGCAGGAGCACCCCATGGGGTAGAAACTCTGACCCTTGTCAGGTGGCTCTAGCAGGGAAGCAGCGCCTAGCCCTAACATCCCACCATGGACTGAAACCACAAACTCCCTACCCTAGTTTGATAGGTGAAGAATGGAATGGGGGGGGGCAGAGGGCTCCATGAACTGGCCTTGGACTGTAAAAGAGCCACATGTGGCTCCTGAGCCACAGTGTGGCCACCCCTTATATAATGTGACTGTATGTTGTATAAGAATATATTGCACAGATAGAGATCCTTTTCTGTCTCCCTTTCCTACACAACTATATCATGTGTTTTGTGCAAATATACCTTTATTACCAGAATTGTCTTTTATGCCAATATTCTTCCTACTTTAAAGGGGAACTACACTGGCTGATTTAATTAGTGTGGGTGGTAATTGCCCATTTTTAGTGGTGCCTCCTTTAATGACTCATAAGTGAACACACAGCTATATAAACTAGTTAATATTTCCACACTTGCTTAGGGTTTTTGGAAAGATTAGGAGGTTTGTGTAATACTCTGATAAATGATATACTGGGTTATGAATTTAAAAAAATTAACTATATGTATCTGTAGTTTGATATAGAAATGGAGTGTTCTTGTTTTGTAGATTAAATTAGGGAGTTTACTCTAGACGTCTAAAGATTATTGATGTTTGGCTAAGGGATCTAGTAGGTGGTGTAAGAGGTTGCTGTCTCAAATATTGCTGAAATAAATAAACAACAGTTTAAATGACACACAAATAATTATCATTCTTCAAGCTTAATCCAGTCTGCTCTTCATGTAAATTTAGAGACTTCACAATGCAATGTCTTTCTTGTTCGTTGAATGTAGCAGTGATTTAATAAAGGACATGGCTAACCAAAAAGACAGTGTTATGAATTATTCTGTTTTATATCATCTAGTTAAAAAGATTACGAACAGTATAAATGCTGAACATAAAATATCTGCTCAACTGGAGACTTGGGAAAGCTAATTTTTAGGCTATTAGTAGGTGGATCTGTTCAGTACCAAAATCCTAGACTTTGACAGTTAGCAGGGTATGGCATACATAACTTGCTCTTCTCTTTTTTTTCCTAGTCCTTAATAGTCAAGAGATAAAACTCATTCCAACAACACTAAAATAGAAGAGACAGACATGCAAAACACTACCATACTAACAAGGCAATGTTCATTAACAGAAAACAAACTTATTTTTAACAGGTGTCATATCTTATTTATTCATTTAGTAGTGACACCTAGAGGCTTCAGTTAAAATCAACTTCACGTTGTGCTAGGTGCTGTATAGTCACATAGGGACAAGCTGTGTCTCAAAGAGGTTATTGTCTAAATTGAAACAGGGTGTAACAGATGTGTGTAGCAAACCAAAAGAGGACAAAAGTAATAGAAATAAGATTGTGCAGTTAAATAGGTAACCATTGCACCAAATGTCTGTTGTCTATTTTAAATAAATTAATGATCTCTTCTGGGCATGCATCAAGTTCTCACTGGTTGGCTGAGATATGTATCACAGCAGAAGCTGACCTTGAGAGGGTAGTGAATTCATAGGTTTGTGTGGAGCAGATACTGTATATGTAAGAGGCAAATCTAATGTGTATGTGGCTTTTTTTTTTTTCCTTTTCCAATTCACAAAGTTAAACTTTGTCCTTCCCAAAGTTAAATCCAAATGCTTTGGGAAGTCACAGAAATTAGAAGTTGATCGTGAAAGACTCCGAAATTCAAAGGAAATGTTTTTCATCTATTCATTCGTAGTTTCTGGCAGCCGAACAAAATGTTTTGGTCTGTCTTCCAAAATATGTTGATAATATCTTTCTCTTAGACAACTAGGACATAGCTAAACGTGACCATTAATTATATCAGAACTGTGATTACAGATCCCTAATTCAAAGTGGTCACTTTACAACTATTCTATGGTTATCTTGAATAACATAGACATTTACTCTCCTCTTTGCAGAGAGTGAATAGTGATGCAAAACAGAAAAGGGCTATCTACAAAGTCTAGTCTAGTATAAAACAATGATATTTTTGGACTTAATACTGTAAAAGCTGCACTACTTTGCACGTACTGGAGGGCTTCGTGAGTTATTCATAAGATTATAAAGTCACAAGGGACCTTTGTCATCATTTAGTCCAATCTCTTGTATCACAGGCTGGAGGATTTCCCTAAATTAATTTTTGTTTGAACTCAGTCATGTGTTTTAGAAAAATATCCAGTCTTGATTTTAATATTTCCAGTCATAGAGAGCATAACAAAAAAGGGACATAAAATAATAAAAGATTCAGAAACAAAACATATTCTGATATAATCAATTCCTACTTTTTATATACAGCATCTTTTGCAACAGTCTAGAAATTTTACCTCATTCCTGACAATGAACACAGAAGGATCACTTCACACACATTTGAAATGTAGCCAGCAATGTAGTAGGGCAAAGCCGTCATTATTCGCATACCACTGAAAATACCATACTCAGTCAAAGCAGAGATGATGAGGTAGGCAAAATGTACTATAATTGCCAAAGATGGAATTTGACCAGAACATTGGGTTAAACCCTGGCTCTTCAGAAAAATGCCTTGGGCTCTTTAATGGCCCTGAATAGCCTCTGTTTTAAATCTAATTAATTCAAATATGACCTCCAGCACCATCATGGGACCTTGATTTAGGAGGAAGAATGACACACATTAAATTACCAACACCGTTCCTAGTCACATCTACATATTCCTTGATGGTCTTTCATCTGTGTTTGAATGCAGCTAAACCTTGTTTAATACAGTCCAGGAACTGAGCCACATTAGCAATCCTCAGTTAACTGGGTGCGATTAGGAACAAGAGACTTTTCTAGAAGCAGTCTACTTTGTTAGAAACAACCCTTTGTTTTTCGAGGGCACTAGTTAATGTTAAGAAAATTAAAGCTACACTGCATTCTACATCGTAAACTTTTAGTTCGTGCAAGAGTTGAATCAAACAGCTTTTCCTACGTGGACAGATATTACAAGCAGGTTATAGTTCCTCAGTACACAGACTGAAACTGCCTTGTAGCTTGGGACCAAACTTTCCCAGTTCAAAAGCTTTTGTCTTCCAGATGCACTTCCAGGCGTTGTGATGCAGGTGGGGACAGGTCGTCAAGTGATGAGATCACAATCTTTCTTTTTATAACTTCTTTCAGCTAGCTGGAAAGATCTTTGCTGTATGATGTGAGTTAGTCCATCCCCATGGTGTGTGGCAATGTTCCCTCTAAGCTCATGATGCAGCTGAGCAACTTGTGGATGCAGCAGAGCAAGTTCCCTCCTGACCTGGGACTGGATCCCTGGGCCACTGCCCGTCGGCTCCCCAAGTGCATCCATAACTTGCTCAGTTGCATCATCAGCTTAGCACAGATGTTGTCTTTTCATTCAAAGCATGGAAAGGAGGACAGGGAAGTATGAAAAGAAGGACATCGGAGGACACGTGGAGAAAATGTAGTATTAATATAACTGTCATTACCGTATTATGTCATGGAAAATGGGTAATGATTAATGAATGCAGCATTTAAACTGTGCAAAGTTGTGTGTTTTAAAATAAAAAAATTACAAAAATGTTTTCTTTTACTGAAAAGTGGATTTTTTCAGTAAATGAAAGATTTTCATGGCCCTTTCATTAATGTGCATGAGACTAAAAAAAGTTAAAAAACTAAATTTGCAAATATAAATTTGAAAAGCACCTAAAAAAGTTAAAAAAAAAAAAATGAACTTGCCTTTCATTTTTCACAGCAGCCCATTTTACAGTTTTTTAAAAAATTGTCCTAAATTGTTTCTAGGCAGTTCAGATGTGCCCCGTTTATTAGTTTTACTTAATTGGTTCCTGTTAATAATTTTATTCATGGTATACTTTATTTTTCTTCATTTTAGTAGTGTTTGCTATATTTTTGCCCCCCTCCCAGCTCTTTTGTAGGGAGCTATAGGCAAAAAAAAAAAAAAAATCAAAATACTCAGTACAGGGCTTGACCCTATGACCTTGAGGTTAAAGGACTGCCTGTCTATCCAGCGAGCTACAGAGGTTGTGATAATGAAAGTTTCTCGGAATAAGGGAAAATGTGTGCTCCACTCTCCATTGATCCCCCACCCCTGCGCAGCATGGTCCTTTGATTCCATCTTGCCGACCACTTCTTTCCTCCCTGTCACTCTCCCTGCTATCGGTTTTGCCCCTGCATAGTCCCTCCTTTCTGTCTCTGCATGACCGGACCCTTTGCCCCTCCCTGTATCCCCCCACCCCACTCCACCCCGCCCCACTCATGATGGTGCTGGTTTCCATTCAGCACAGTCCCCACTTTTGCCTCTGCCCGACCCGAGTTCTCCCTACCTGTAACCTCCCCTTTGGGGCGTTCAGTGGCACGTCCCTGCTTCTGCCTTGCCTGAGTCTGACTCCTTCTTTCCTTTATAACACCCCCCCAGTCCTTAACCTCTTCCCCCTTGCCTGGCCAGCCAGTACGTGACCACAGTCAGCTCCTGCCCTGAGCCTCAGGGGGGGAGATTTTAAATTCTCCCAGCCCCAGCCCCTAGGCGTGGCACCGGGGAGAATGTGTCCAGAGCTTGTGGCTGCCAGGCCTGCTCAGGAGGTCACTATTACCCTCATGGGTGAGTGGTGGCAGCTGTGCCACTTCCCACCTGCACAGCTTACAGGGAATGCTTGTGTGTGTGCTTTCAAGAAGTCTCTGGGATAGTGGATTAGATCAGTGTTTCCCAACCAGTGTGCCATGGAACACAAGTGTACCATCAGGTCTGAGGAGGTGTGCCACAAAATTTTCTGAAAACCTCTTCAAAGAGCTCTGGATTGGTTCACTGGCTCATGAATACTCGTGAGTTCATTTGGAAACTATATTGTGGTGTGCCTCAAATTAATTAAAGGTAGCAAAGTGGGCCACAGCAGAGAAAATATTGGGAACTACTGGATTAGATGTTGATGAGCCATTGATCACCCATTCGGCTACTGATGACTGCTCCTTTGTTAAACAAACAAGGAGTCTGGTGGCACTTTTAAAAATAACAAATTTATTTATCTCATGAGCTTTCATGGGAGAAAGTACTACTTCATCAGATGCTGTGGAGGTGGGGGACTTACAGAATGCGAGGAAATAAATGCAGGGAAGTGTAGGTCAAAAGATTGGGTTACACTGTAACCATGAGTCAAAGCAGTTGTTAAGATTCAGACACTTGGGAGTGGTATATAGAGAAAGGTATCTACAATCACCTGTTGTAATGGGAAAAGAATCCATAGTCCCTATTCAGTCCTGACTTCACATAGTCAAATTTGCATATGAATTCCAGTTCTGCAGTTTCTCTTTAAAGCTTCTGTTTGTTATCCATTTGTTTGAAAACAGCTGTTAACAAATCATCAGTGGAGTGAGCAGGGAGATTGAAGTGTTCCCCTATTGGCTTTTGAATGTTGTTATTTCTTATGTCACATTTGTATCCATTTATTCTTTTGCACAGAGACTGACCTGTTTCTCCAATGTATAAGGAGTGGGGGCATTTCTGGAACATGATGGCATAAATCATGTTGGTGGACAAGCAAGTGAATGAGCCCTTGACGGAGTATCTGGCTTGATTAGGTCCCATGATGATGTCTTTTGTGCAGATATGTAGGCAAAGTTGTCAGTGTGGTTTGTTGAAGGGGTATGTGCCTGCTTTAATGTTTCTGTTGTTAGGTCTGTAGTTGTCAGTGAGTATCTGTTTAAGGTTAGGGGGTTGTCTGTAAGCATAAAGAGGTCTGCTGCCCAAGGCTTGAGAGAGTGAGGGATCATCTTGTAGAATAGGCTATAGATCATTGATGATGTGCTGTAGGGGTTTGCCTTGGGGATTGTAGGTGATGACCAATGGCATTCTGTTGTTTTCTTTCTTGAGGTTCTCCTGTAGTAGTTGACTTCTGGGTACCCATCCTGCTCCATCAGTCTGTTTCTTCACTATTCCAGATGGGTACTGCAGTTTTAAAAATGCGTGATATAGATCCTGAAGGTGTCTGTCTCTGGCTGATAGATTGGAACAAATGCGGTTATATCTTAGGTCAGGATGTGACAAAATTGGCTCCCAGCTAGGTGCCAACAATTTTATTTTTGGTTACCAGCGGGGACTCCTCTGCTGCATTTCTGCAGCAGAACTTGGAATCAAGCTACAAACCTAGGTTGCCAGGGAAACATGGCTCCCAGGTTTTGTCAAACCCTGTCTTAGGTTATATCTTACTGCTTTGCTGTAACTGAAAGGCTGGTTGTGGGTGTTTCCAGCCTCTCAACATATTTCAGTAACACATATAGCAATACTTCATAACTTTCTAACACATACAGTTCAATAGGATATTAATGTTGATATATATATAATGTTCAGCAGATCAAGACTGTTAAACTGCTTCCTAACAAGGTATACTTTGTATAAAATATGTCATAATTATGAGACAGTGAATTTGGGGTTTCCAGGATGCTACTTTAAGGTACAGAGAATCACAACTATATTACTAAGACAGTGAAACTTGGAAATCAAGTGTATGTGAATGTTCTTTTTTCTACTCTGATTTTTGGCAGAGACTCATAAAGATGGAACAACTGGAGCAATGTTTTAGTAAGCTTTCCTTTCAACCCTATTTAGATTCACCTTGGTCACTAAATTTACTGTGAAGTTGGTTTTGTTTTGATGGGGAGTATACAGGTAGAAAACTAGATGAAAATAGCAGGTATTCTGCAGCATAAGGACAGAAACACATACTCTCCAATAAAACAGTGGTTTAAAGCCTACTTATTTATCATGCTGGTATAGCAAGAGAACAGTATCTCATTACTAAGCAATGAATAATTCTGTACTACAAAATTTCAGGAAGCTTTTTAAGCTCAACATATGCCATTCTTCACAGCATTTATTGACTAGCTGGGAATTCTGTTGTGTAAGTTTCCCCATGGAAAAGGAAATGATATTTCATGTTGCAACATGAACCTAGAAGTAAGTGTTTTTTAAGAAGCAGTATGCAGAAAACTTAAAGATGAGAGCTGCTGGCTCTGATTGAATCTGGAGAGGCTGAAACTTGGTAGAATGAAAACTATTAGTAGCTTTTATTATTATTTTGACATATACCTGTACTTTGTGTTCGAACAATGGAAAAATTCCTCAAATAAGATTACTTGATTGTCACTGTTCCATGTGTGAACTGGTAAGGTCAGATATCTGTAATTTTCTAGCACTGTCAATTTTTATAAATCAAGGTTGAATTTTTTTTAATGTATGCTCCTGTTGAAAAGAAATTATTTTAGTTCTATGGCCTGTGTTATGCAGTGGGTCAGAATAGATCATCACAGTGGTTCCTTCACAGTATTCACAAGCTATGACTCCTGCTTTCTTCCTTGGCTGGCATAGATCAGTGACTTGGAACTAATGTAAATAATGCTTTAGAATATCCAGAACCCTGCAGCCCAAGAATCTAATCTCAGTTAGTTTGAGAGCAACCTCTAAAGTCATTGTGAGTATTCTATAGTGTTGTGGTGACATGAGTGTTAAGAATTGAATAGTTTCTCCTGTTCTGTTTGGATTATCCCATTGATTAACTGGAGCAGGGGCTGGCAACCCCCAGCACATGTGCCAAAGTTGTCCCATGCACTCATTCTGAGCAGCACGCAGGGCTCCCAGACCCACAGCACCACTTCCAGCCCCAAGCACGCTCTGTACGGCAGCTGCTCTCCCGCTTCCAGCTCCACCCCCACTCACGTGGTTCCAGCAGCACCTGGGGGATCAAAGCCAAGCCACTTCTGGCCAGAGCTCTGCCATGTGTTGCAGCTGTTTGCCCCTGCCATCCCTGCACCTCTGTCATATGGGCCCAGCTGTGCTTTGGGGGCTGAAGCCACATGCAGTGTCTGTTGGCCTTGCCCTCTGTCACATGACCCAGTAGTGCCCTGGGGCTGAAGCTGTACCACTCCCAGCAAAACAGTCCCATATACAGCAGCAATTCATCTCTTACATGGGCCCAGTGATGCTCCCAGATGCCCTGCAGATGGCATGAGATTCTAGGCTTTCTGTGAATATAGGACTGGTTCAAAAATGACTAATTTATAACTGGACATACATAGGGTTCCATTTATAAAGGTCTTTGATTTATGCGTTGCAAGATATTTTCTAAAATTCCTAAGCACCTAACTTCCACTGAAAGCTGAGGGCTACCATTAAGAAAATGTCAGCTTCTAAGAAGGCAAAAGTTAGGTGTCTGTTCATTTCAGCCTTTCTGGATGGACAAATTTGGATTATTCAAAAGAAGGATAATGCCATTTGTGCTTTCTGTTGTAGAAGTGTTGTTTGTCACACGTCAAGTGGTCAATGACATTTACAGACAAAGCATAAGAAAACTTTTCTTGACAAAGTAGACTTGACTGAATCAATCAAAAAGGCAATAGCAGGATATGAGAAAGAAAGCAGTATTTTTAAACACTTAAGTGTCAGTAAAAATCCAGCCACTGAAGGAAGTTACACAGTTGCACAGTGCATTGCAAAAACGGAAAGCCGTTTACAGATGGGGAATAAAAGATGCTTTCCTCAGCGTTTCAGTGTCTTTGATGCAGTGAAGTTTGATTGAAAGGTGGCCACTTTTATCTTCAAGTAACGTTACAGATGTCTTCTGTTTTCCAACCATGGCTGGAGCACTGTCTGTTGTCACACAAAATACTTTTCTGATGTCAACTCCTCATTCTTCAAAATGATTTACTGCCGTATCTCCCCCCACCCACTTTGTTGTGCCGTGCAGGGGCTTTAAGCAAGGAAGTTCCTCTTGGATTTCACCAGAAACACAGTATCTTCCAACAGTTGCCAAACGTAAGACATCATTTATATCCACACTCTCATCAACTGCAACACTAAGTGCTACTGCATCTTTTAAAGCAGTAGTCTGTTTTTTGTTAATGTTCTCTGCCATTTCACTTGTATTTCTCAGTTATTCTGTCAGAGACAGGCAGATCTTTTATTCTAGTTATGATTGCATCTTTATTTGGCAAATAATTGGACAGACCTCTGATCAGACAGGCATATGTGCAGCTTTGGACTTTGGAAAACTCAGCAGAGAAAAGCAAGGGAAAGGATCACTAAAACAGGAGTAGACAAAATTGGCTCACAGCTAGATGCAAGCAGTTGTACTGTTGGTCACCAGATGGTACTCCTCCACTACATTTCTTCAACAGAGCTAGATGACAGGCTGCTAAAACTGGTCTCCATGGCAGCCAGAAACAGATTTGTTGAGGCCTGCACTAAAAAGATATGCATTTTAATTTAATTTTAAATTAAGCCCCTTAAGCTTTTTAAGAATTTGTTTACTTTGCATACATATATCAATTGTTTATTATCAGGTAGAGACCCACTTAAACATTAAAATTTATTACTGGTACCCAACACTTTAAATTAGAGTATATCAGTGCAGACTTGGCACACCACTTCTAAACAGTTGTCAACTCCTGAACTAGAGTAACTTGGTTGGCATTCTCAGGTTAGGTAAATTGACCATTGATAATTGAGTGAACAAACAGACTTTCATTTGAGATTTATGATTCTTGTTAGTATTTATCATTGTTGGCTTAGGAGGACACAGTAGGCAAGAAACATTATTTTGTATCTTGCTTGCCCTGGTGTAGTGTGCATAATCTGTTCCCTTGTGAAAATCAGGTAGATGGCAACCAATGGTGGTGCACAGTTTTGGTATCAGCTTCTTCCTTTTCATCACAGGTCCACTTTGGCTATCTGGTAGTTACTGGTCAGATCTCTGTTTACTGCTCTCAAAGAGTTTATGAAGCATGGGCCTATAATCTGTATGCTTTGTTAGGTTTTTAAACACAGTTGAAGAATTACACTAATGAAATTCCAAAGGGGCTGCCGTGTTAGTCTACTTCAGCACAAAAAACAAGGAGTCCTGTGGCACTTAAAGACTAGCCGACTTAATTTCCGCATGAGCTTTCGTGGGAGAAAATCCCACTTTGTCAGATGCTTTGAAGATGGGAGAATTTACAGAATGGAATGAAAATAAATGTAAGGGAGTGTAAAACAAATCATTTATAGAGTGATTAGAAGCTACTCCATCAAAGGCTCATTCACTTGCTCATCTACTAATGTGATCATGTGCCAGAAATGCCCCCGACACCTTTACATTGGACAAGCAGCATAGTCCCTGCACAAAAGAATAAATGAACACAAAACTGACGTTAGAAATCACAAAACAGAAAAGCCAGTTGCTGAGCACTTCCATCTTTCTAATCACTCTATAAATGATTTGTTAATGACTGTACTCAGGGACGTTAGTGGGACATCAAGACTTCAAAGAGAAACAGCTGAACTGGAATGAATGTGCAAATTAGATTGTGTGAAAGCAGGATTAAATTGTGACTGTGGCTTCTTTTCCCATTACAACAGGTAGTTTGACTTCAGCCTTCCCAGGGTTTGAACCTTAATAACTGCTCTGATTTGCTGTTACTGTATGACTTGATCCCATGTTTTACACTCCCTTACATTTATTTTCATTCCATTCTGTAAATTCCCCCATCTTCAAAGCACCTGATGAAGTGGGATTTTCTCCGACAAAAGCTCAGGCGAAAAATAAATAGGTAGTCTTTAAGTGCCACAGGACTCTTTTTTTTTTACTAATGAAATTGAAAGCCAAAACAGAGTCATGATGCACTTAAGTTTTTAAAATACTTATCAGTATCTTTAAAGAAGAAAACCAAACAAACTTGGACGTTTAAAAAAAAAATAGAGAGCCAAAATGTTAATCTGTTAAAATTCTAAAATAAAAAGAAGAAACACATGCATATCTAAAAACAAACACACACATTATAAAAAATGGAAATAGAGGGATGACTATGAAGAACCCACAAACCTCTATAACCTCTTCCACTTTACCCTGCATAACTCTTATCTATAGTTTTAGCCACAGGATCCACATGCCATTATGACATTCTGAATACTGCCATGCTGCAAATGTACATATCACTTGCTACACATGTGATATAGTTTGTTCAGGTTCTAATATTGTACCCTGTGCTGTTGAATCTCAGCACTTTCCAGTGAGGTGTTAGGGATGCTCAACCTGGGTGAGAGGGTTCCCAAACTAGACTGGAGAGAGTCATAAAGAGTCAGTATGGAAGAGGTCAAGAACTCTTGTATTAATCTGTTCCCCCTCCACTGACACAACAGTTTCAGGACTGTGCATTTTAAAGTTTATAAACATCACAAGATATACTTAGCTTCTTCTCATCTTCCCCTTTCCATTCACGTATGCCAGCTATTTGACATTTTATAACTATGCCAACTGTAAATCTCAAAAGTTGGCCTCCCTGTTTTGCAGACCTCTTACATCCTCTGTTTCCACACAGTTTGGCTACTTAATACCTTCTCTGTAAACCATAGAACATTATTAAAGATGTTCTTAGTATCGAGCTCAATTCTTTTTTAAATTTTTGTTGGAGAACCATCAAAGTATATGAGATTTAAGATGTCCACAGCCAGTGAGGTTCTTAGCCAAACCAGCAATATGCACAGAATTTAAGTTCTTAGTTATTACAGAGATGATATTAAACTTGTCATAGATGAGACAAAGCCTGTCATAGCCAACTATTTACATGGAAGGGGGGTAGTAATATGGGAGCTACATTAAGGAAGTTACAGAAGGCCCTGCAAATAGTGTAGTAGCTAGCACTTCTGCTTAACATGCAGAAGGTCCTGGGTTCAATTCCTGGGGAGTTGGACTTGATGATCTCACAAGGTCCCTTCCCAGCCCTATGATTTGATTTGATCTCCAGGCTTTCCAAGTTGTTGTTGTTTTAAGTATACTTAAATTTGTAATTTCTGGGCTTTCCAGTTTTTCTTTTCTTTTCTAAACTTCAGATTCAAAAATACTTCAAAATAACCTAAGTTGCTGATGTGTTCTCTCAGCCTTGACTACCTTAGGAAACATGTTGTGTGAGTGAGTTCTTAAAAAAGTATTTTGTATGAATGATTTAAAAAAAAGGTAGCAGTTTGTGTATTTAATGCCAGTTTTGGGGAATTGGTATGTCAACATCTAATATTCAGAGTCTGGCCTATGCTGTAAATGTGGTAGCTTGTTTCATGCTGCTCCTCTGTATATTCACAGTTATGATACTGCAATGTTAGACCACACACAGACAACACGGTCTCTAGCCACTTAAACATGTAAACAGTCTGGCTTTTTACAAAGTGGAAAAATATTTCTGGTGCACTGTTTTAAGAAGATCAGCATGTTAAAGTGCGGTGTGCAACTGTGTCAACATATTTTTGGCTGTAGCCCTTAAGTCTGTAGCCTCTTGATAATATGTAAAATGTTAAAACTGGTTTGTTTACTGCTGGGATTGGTGCAGTAATTACTGTCTTTAGTTTCAAACAAATAAAAGATCAAATAATTATTTTGCATTATCATTCACTGTTTAAAACATCTTAGTTGTGGGAGGTTGTTCTTTGTTTTTTGGTTTTGGTTTTGCTTTTTTTTTTTTTTAACATATTGCTTTGGGCTCTTTGGAACACTGGACCAATGAATATCATAAAATTTTATTATAAATACCTTTTCATTTTGACAGGCAGGAGCACTGTATTTTAAATAAGACCCTGCGCTTGCCTTTTCACATAGAAATTTGAGCTTTCTAATTGGCTGGGGACACAAAAACATATTTCTTTCTTCACAAACCTCAGTTATCTTGAAACCTGATGTAACATTAAGTCTTTAGATTCTTTTTATTAATGCACTTTCTGAGCATAGTTAGTTAATCTGGTAATACCAAAATGCAGACCTGGGCCACATAGCTGTACAGTATGGCTAGAAGACACTCTCATCTTCAATACGAAGGATTGCAAAGACTGCAAGTTCCATGATGCAAGGTTCCACCTTGATCTGGATGCTAGGCTTCTAGGGTTAAAATGGAGAATTGCATATAAATAGCCATGATCCTTGTGAGCTGCATATCTATTAAAATAATAATTCTGCTTGTGTATAGTGCCTTCATTCAAACTCCAAATGAACTTATTAATGTTTATAAATTTAGTTTCACAATGCTTCTTTGATGTTGGGCAGTTATTACAGAGCAGGGCGACGGGGCTCCCAGGGTCCTTAAAGGTGCTGATATGATCCTCGTTTGGGAGACGTTTGAACGCCTCTAAGTTACAGCATTAAACGTGCTGAAGCACAAGTATGCCATAATGGTTCTTATTCAACTCCTTTTGGAGTTTAATTTTTCAAAATTACAGTTGTCAGGTCTACATCACCACTGCTGTATCATAGTAATATGGTGAAAGGAAGTTAGAGCAGGAGCTTTCTGAGGAGGGACCCTTTGAGTTGTTTGAGCACTTCTGAACACAGTGAGGCACTAATTCCTGATTTCTGCAGTCAGTCCTGCAATAAGTAGTAATAATAAATGATATAAGAGGTAGATGATTAGTGCAATGATAGTGCAGCAAATGCTTAGAAAAAATAAAATTTAACTGGTGATATCATCATCATGATCAAAATGTGAAGTTTCCTTTGAAGTGTTGCATAAAATGAAAAGTATGTGTATTCCATGTATGTAAATATCCCCTTTCACTGTGAATAAGAATTATTGTGTCAAACATGGGACCAGCAACACAGGTGGCTACAATGGAAAAGATTTTTAATTCAGAACAAAATTTAAAAATGGAGATGAGCAACAGCAAATGTACATTTAACCACATAAACATCCAGTGAAGTCACTCTGACTTCATGAGGATAAGTTTTGTCTCTTCAGTATAGTTAAGCCAGGTCTACACTACAAATTTACATAGGTATAATCCACCCCTGTGAGCGAAGCAGATATACTGACCAAAACCCCTGTATAGATAGCACTTATGTCAATGAGAGAACTTTACCTGTTGACATAGTTACTGCCTCTTGTGGAGGTGGATTAATTACACTGTGTAGCATCCTCTCTCATGCTCTACAGTGGTGCAGTTTCAGCTTTTTAAATGTAGACTGCCTTTAATCTGATATTGCCATTTTGTCACCTAGTCATATGTGAATGACACAGTGCTTGAATGTATATAGCCCTTACATGCTTTTTTCTGAACTATAATATATTTGTATTCCTTAATTACTTCCAAGATAATCTATTTTAATATAAGATAGTTAGTGCACATTTAGCTTATGCTGGTCATTTGTAAGTAAATCATGAGAAGTAATTCCTCTGCTCTACTCCACATTGATTAGGCCTTAACTGGAGTACTGTGTCCAGTTCTGGGCGACTCATTTCAGGAAAGATGTGGAAAAATTGAAGAAAGTTCAGAGAAGAGCAACATGAATGATTAGAAGTCTGGAACACTTGACTTACGAGGGAAGATTGAAAGAGCTGGGTTTGTTTAGTCTGGAAAAGAGGAGACTGAGAGGGAACATGAGAACAATTTTCAACTACCTAAAAGGTTGTTATGAGGAGGAGGGAGAAAAATTATTCTCCTTAACCACCGATGATAGGATGAGAAGCAATGGGCTTAAATTACAGCAAGGGAGGTTAAAGTTGGACATTAAGAAAAAATTCCTAACTGTCAGATTCCAAAGGGGCAGCCATGTTAGTCTAGGAAAGCAGAAAAAGCAAGGAGTCCTACGGCACTTAAAGACTAACAGATTTTTTTATTGCATGAGCTTTTGTGGGAGACAATCCCACTTCATCAGACGCTTCTGCCATGAAAGCTCGTGATAAATAAATCTGTTAGTCTTTAAGTGCCACAGGACTCCATGCTTTTTTTTGCCTAACTGTCAGGGTGATTAACCACTGGAACAAGTTGCATAGACGGGTTGTGGAATCTCCATCACTGGAAGTTTTTAAGAGCAGGGTAGATGTACACCTGTCAGGGATTGCTTAAGAGGGTACTTGGTGCTGCCATGAGTGCAGGGGACTGGACTTGATGACCTTTCATGGTTCCTTCCAATTTCTATGATTAGGATACTTGGTTTTTCTCATGTACTTAGTTTTTGTTAATATGTAGTATCTGTTATTTTCACTTGTCTTTAAGTATTCAGTTGTAATATGTAAGAAGGTGAAGTTAATCATTATATATCATATTTACAATTCTTGTGTCATGGTCAGCACAGAGCAAAATATTTAGTAGGTGATGGAGAGATGTCATTTTGCCAGTAGCTGGATAGCTATGAAGTGATTAAAGTAATATTTCTAGCAAGTATATCTGTATTTCCACTGCTTCTGTATATGTGTGATAAGATCTTATTATTCAGAATCAATATTTGGGTAAATTCTTCTGTAGGGCCAGAATTTCCGAAATACTCAGGACTCAGCTGGTCCCATCCTTTTGGAGCTTAAATAGGAAATGAGTTCTCTTGAAAATTTGATCCTTATTTTTTTCCCCTTGTAAGTATCAAGAATATCCAGCCTTTCCTTTCCTGTTTTTGCTAGGGGAATTGTTGAAAAAACCAGAAAATCGGAAATGGGTCTTCTGTAACCCTCAGTTGGAGGGCCAAGTATTGAATCTTCTATAAAGACAACTTTTTTTTCTTCATTTTTTCCCTGGGCATTTGGGTGCTGACAAAACCAAATAAAACCAAAGTTTTAAGCAGATTGATCAGACTTCCTCTTTCAGTTGTTCAGGTTTCACTGTCTAGTTATTTTTCATGGTTTTATTAGTTCTTCTGTCATCCACTGTATCCACCTGACAAAACTATCCGAAGTTACCAACTCTTACAATTTCATTAAAACCTCAACTCCTGGAGTCAAATGGTTATGGGAGCATGTTGGCTGTCATTTAAAAAAGAAGTTCTAGCCAGGGGTGTCCCTGGGGCCGGGGGGGTAAGAGGGGCGATTGCCCCTGGCTCTGTGGTTCTGTGGGCCCTGTGCTGTCCTAGCTTGAGCAGGGCAGCATGGGTCCACACTACTGCCCCCCTCCATGGCCGCACTGTTCCTTGCCCCTTCTCTGCTGCCTTTGGGGGATGGGAGCGTGAAACTGGACTCCTCTCTGGGTTGGCTCGCCCGCCCTAGGGACAGGGAGGGCCAGCCCAGAGGTGGGGCAGGAGAGTAGAGCCCAGCCCCTGGACCGGTCTGCTCTGCCACAGTGGCAGAATGGCTGGATCAGCGGAGGGGTGGGAGTGTGGGGCCAGCCTTTGGGCCGGCCTGCCCTGTTCCCCCCACGCACGCGTGGGACCGGGGGTGTGTGTTCCCCAACGGGCCGATTGCCTCAGGCCCTGCACCTCTTAGGGACAGCCGTGGTTCTAGCCCTCATGATTGCAGAGAAAAACTTGAAAATGTGATTCAAAGGCATGCTGAAGAGTTGAGATATTGTAAGGCAAATAGAAAGAATCTCACCATTTATATATGTTAATGTGTTGTGTCTTTGGGGGGGACAGATTCATGACTTTTGAACAATTTGTTTGCAATACAGTTAAAATAAAAACAATCAGGAAAAAGAGATCTTATTCTCTTTTGACTAATGTCTCAGGGAGAAGTTAAAAAGGACAAAGATACTTCTTTGCTTTGCAAATAATCTTCAAAAGAAAGGAGGGTTTTGTTTGTCCTTCTTTTAAAAATCAACCATGACTAGTAAGAGCTACAATATTGCTTTTACTTAAAAACAGGATGTTGCCATTAAATAATAAAATGTCAATAGTCCTGAGAAACCTGCTGTTAGTTCCAGAACCCTCGAGCGATTTGTTCAAGTATCGCATTGAGCTTTTCCTGATTTAAAAAAAAAAAATACTGATTAATCAGTCATTTTCTTTCTACAAAATGCTTGCTTACGAAGAGGACAGAATATAGGCATTATAATTAATACACATAAATGTATGCATAGTGGAATTATACTGTCATTTCACAGCTTTGAATCATACAATGATAGAGTAATCATAATAGGTACAAAGAGAAGGACATACAGGGAAAAAAATGAACTTTTGGTGCACGGAGATCCAGCTGTGTATAATAACCACGGATCTGGAACCCTTCAGGAATCATACAGATTTATAAAGTCTTCCATAGATGTATAACTGTTAACACAAGACTTCAGTAGAGGTTTTTCTTTGCACATCAAGGTCTTTCTGTGTATATGTCTTTTCTTTTGGTAGCTAAATACTCAATTTGCCTCTTAAATCTTTTTAACATTATTTATTTCACTCAATCCTGCTAATTTGCAATTACCATAACACACATATAACCTCATCCCAAATAAACTCACCTGCCATGCCTAACATTTCTTCTTTTTATCAAAAGGGGGAAATCCCACCGATAACTATGTAAGGAGTCAGTATGTAACAGGTTTTTCTCCGTTCTTATAAGCTTTCTGTGGTCCCAAGTTAATTTCCTGTGGCAGCAAAATTATGAAAGTAAATGTATAAATTACAGCAGGAAACAGTAAGTGGCTACATCCCACAGCTTAAAAGCTCTGTACACAACATTGGTTTTCTTTCTTTCTGGGTTTTAGACATAGTCAAAATTCTGAATTTACTGCAAAGAAAAGGGGCTTTTTAGAATAGTACTCAGAAAAGGTTGTGGGGTTTTTATTTTGTTTTGTTTTTTGAGAAACTGAAATATTTGTTCATAATGAAGGGACAAAACATTATTCCTAAACTGTTTTCTTTTCCAACTACCAGTGGCAACATATTTAGCCCCTTCAGAAGGTGACTACACAATTCACTATATCGTCTAAGACAGTGGTTCTCAACCACTGTGTCAGGACACATTGCTGTGTCACCGCACAGTGGTAAGTGTATTGTGGAAAGCTACAGAGATGGTTGGATTTGGGGATGGTCTACTGTGTCCTGTAGGGTTGCAGTACACCACCAAGTGTGTCATGATACACAAAAGGTTAAGAAACACTAGTATAAGAACTCACTGACTTTCAACCTTTCCAGACTACTGTACCCCTTGCAGGAGTCTGTTTTGTCTTGTGTACCCCAAATTTCACCTCACTTAAAAACTACTTGTTTACAAAATTGGACATAAAGATAGAAAAGTGTCACAGCACACTGTTACTGAAAAATTGCTTACTTTCTCATTTTTACTATACGATTATAAAATAAATCAGTGGGAATATAAATATTGTACTTACATATCAGTGTATAGTATATAAAGCAATGTAAACAAATGGTTGTATGAAATTTTAGTTTGTATTGATTTCACTAGTGCTTTTTATGTAGCCTCTTGTAAAACTAGCCAAATATCTAGATGAGTTGATGTACCCCCTGGAAGATCTCTGTATGCCCTTTGTTAAGAACTGCTGATCTAGGGGCTTTTCAGAGAGGCTGGTCTGCACTTGAAAGTTAGGTTGACATAGCTACAATGGTCAGGGTGTAAAAAAGCCGGTGATCAACCCCACACCTGTGATCAACAAAGCGATGGCAGTTTAACCCCAAGCCTGTCCATAGCTACATGAATGGAAGAATGTTTCTGGCATTGAGGGAGGTGGCATTTGTACACCAACAGAAAACCCCCTTCTGTCATTGTAGGCTGCATCTACATTATGGGGTTATGTTGGCATAACTGTGTTAACATAGCTACTCAAAAATTAATATGGAATAAGGTAGGGTGTGAATTTGAAGCAGAATAGCTATTCCTGATGAACACCCGGCATAGAGGCTCTTATTCCAAATTAGATTAATCCATTTTGGATTTTAATTGGGAATAGCTATTCCACAATATTGCCCCATATGGACAGGAATGTTGGGGAAGAAACCCACGCAAGGAGGTTGGCCTTAGTTTCTATTTATTCACAAAAGGAGTTAAGTTGTGGGCACAACCACACGTGATAAAGCTACGTTTTGTGCTCTTTTCATCACAATGCTTCCAAAGTTTCTGTGAATGTCACTTATCGTAGACAGGACTATTAACACTGCCGTCTGATACGTCCCATTACAATGCCCTGTTTTCAGTTCATTGTTACGTTGCCACATTTTAACCATTTTGGTTGAAATTTTCTATGCCAGATGTCTCTCTCATTGAATATTTTTTTGGAAACTTTCAGATAATACTGTTAAGGTCTTTCTGAGAAGAAGGCTGTTTTGCACTTATTTTAAAAAAATTGATGACTTTTTTTTAAAAAAATACCCTAATGTTGCCTTGCTTTGGAGCATGGACTTGAAATCTGGTGGGGAATGGCCTTTCTGTGAGGGATGTGGCCTCTGCTGTCCCTGTGAAAATTCATCCAAATTTAGCCAGGTTACAAACCTTTGAAAAACTTCAGTTTCTACGTGCTTAGTAGTGACTTCTTTGATTTTAACAGGTAAATTTCTCCCCAGAGATTCCATCTGAACTTATAACATCTAGCATAGGACTGAGTGGGTATCATTGCAGATCTGGGCTGCTGTTGGTGGATCCAGGTTCAGATCCAGCATTGGACCAGCTGGGGGGGTATGGTGGTGCAAGCTGAAGAATCTGTGTCCACTGATTGTGCAGTGGACCTGGAATAGAACCTAAGATTCCTCAGTCTTACCATTCCACTGGTTTTAGTAAATACTTTATCTATGAAATCCACAGAAAAAATGTCCCAGCCCCGTCTACTGCTGGGCCATATAGAAGATGACAATATACTACTGCCTGTTTCAGTTAGTTTTTTTTAATAACCTAGGAAAGTACATGCACAAAAAAAGATGATTAAGATTGCAAAGTCTAGTACTCAAAAGGTAAGTTATGAAATGCCAGAATTAGGTTTCACAGGCAACCTTAATTTGGGCCCTCTGTGTATGTGCATTTATGATACAATCTTTAGTATATGATTGGATGTTATTTTTCTGTTCATGATTTCACATGTCTGTTCCACTGTGGGTATGTGTGTCTTATCCACAGCTGGATGAAAACTTTTTCCCTCAGCAGTACATCAGGGCATCCTCAGTGCTGTCTGCTGTCTTGAGCTGTTGTGTACACCTAGAAGAGGATGGAGTTGCATGCAATCCTTCTCTGTTCCTTTCTACCACCAGTGTTGATTACTGAAGTGATTCCTGTCTTGCTGTCGCATATTTATTTCTGTCACTTTTTGTCCGTAGATTGTTGGTTACTTAGTAGTTGGTTAGCTATGGAGTACAATTAGTGTTAATGCCAGGTTTCAGTGTTTGGACCTTTTTGGACCAAATTTAAATCTCAGATCAGGACTAGTTCTGGAGCCAAGCTTTGCTCTCTGGGGTTTAAGTACTACCTGGCTGATGCCAGTAAGCAGCCTAAACCCCAGCCGCCTAAAATATTTGCTGAAGTCCTGCATCAGTGCCAGATGTCATGTTTACAGAGGATTTAGTCTTCACTCTAAAAAAGAGCATTGAGACTCAAGTATCTCCTTATGGAGGCAGCACTCTGTCTCCATCAGAGCTATCAGATTCAGCATGTAAGCTGAGTGCAGCATCGCCAATGTGCAGTATGCTGCCTAGTATGTCTTTGTCATCTCACTATGTGTGGGACCAAAGAAGAGAGGCAGGTCTTCCAAGAACTCAGTACTTCATTCAGCAAGATTTTGGGTACTGAGGCCATCTAGAGGTAAAGACTCTGGGATATACTCTGAGAGATAGTGTTCTTTGGAGCATTCCTCTTCTAGAAAGGGGTTTTTTGACTCTGGAACCTGTGCTGGGTCCATTGAAGGTGACCCTTGAAGTTTCTGTACAAAAACATCAGACTCAAGACTGAATTCCGGTACTGTCTGTGCTGGAGACATACAAAGCCACCACAGAACGACTGAGTCTTTCAGTATCAGTGTCCTTGGTGGTACAGATAGAGTTTCCACTAGTGCTGGAGGCTGCATTTCCTACACCAGCACTGCAAGAGCATGTGATATTGATGCCTTTATGCTTCAGTACCTAAGAGGCCAGTACATTCCAGCAGCAAGCCACTGTTAATCCCTCTTGTACTACCACCCCCATGTTCATCTTAGTATCTCCTGGCCACGTGAGTCCTGCGTCAATGTTATCACAGAACTATGAGTCACCTTCCCACTTCCAAGTCTGAAGATCTTTTGTGTCCCATACTAGAAGGAATGCTTCCATCAAAGCCTGGGCATTCATGTTTGTCCTGGCAGTGGGTGTGTCACAAAGGCAATGGTCTGTGCAACCATGGGGCCTATCTCTGCCAAATCTGCGGCCTTTCTCAATGCCATTGCTGTCCCTCTTCCTGGTAGGATCTCTGCTTACCTATCTGAGCTGACTTTCTCAAGGGTAGACCAATATCATCAGCCCTGCAGACAACATTCTCAACTCCTGGTACTGGGAACAGTATTGAGAAGCTGGAATTGCTTGTATATTTCTACTATTGAAGACAGACCAGTCATTGCCATAGCATCCTGGTGCATCTTCTTCCTTATCACCAGATGAGGAAGTGGAGGGGCAAGCTATTCACCTTCACTGTTGTATACCAAGACACATGAAGAACTGCTTATAAGGGTTGCTTTGGTATTAGACATTCAGGCAGAAGAATTCTGCAAGAAAGCCCACAGTCTAATAGATATATTAGCTTTGGTGGGGCCCTCCATAGTGGTGTTTTTGATTACTAAAGCAATTCTGGAGCCTATCAAAAAATGTTGGTAGACTCCTTCTTCCCTCTTTCCTAAGGTGAAATGGATTTTTTGTTTGTTTTAAGTGTTTCCTACATTGTAAAGGACATGGCTTGGTTGACTTAGCCAATATTAAACTGCATGAAGTATATTGACCCGGTAATGCATTTTTAAAAATAGGGAGTTCTAAACCTACAATTTCCTTTCATCCTCAAAGACAGATCTTTTCATTTGTATTTGACCACCTTTCAGTGTTATTGAGTGATGAGAGATTGACCTTCTTGAAGTTGATTGGTAATGTGATATGAAACGTATAGGCAGGATAGATAACACAGAGAAGGGTATCCTTCTTGATTACGAACATTCCCTGGCCATCTAGTAGAGTCATTCAATTGTTCATAATCACTTTTCATTTCTGAAGAAAAGGGAGACAAGTTGCGGAAAATACTAAGGTACAAGAGGAAGAAATATGAATCTCTAAAACCAGTTTATAAGATTCCAGTATAAGGAACAAGAGGAACTGATATGTGATACAATTTGTGTATGTATGCACAGCAGTTTTTCCTGAAAAATTAAAGTTATACCAATGCAGTTTACACACATAGATGGGGCTACAGTATTTCAAGATGCCCTAACTATGGAGGAAGGGAAAGCTGTGCAATGTCATTTCTTTTTCCCACTGGTCCTTTATGGATGACCTAGGTGTATTGAGTAGAGGTCAGATTCATATTCTTCTTGAGCACTTATCGTTGAGAGCCATTGCTGCTTTTTAACAGTTAATGGAGAATGGAACGACTTTGAACAATCTGTAGTTTTGCAGCACTCTAAAAAGAAAATGATGCTCTTCAAAAAAGAAAAAAAGCAAGCCAACAAAACTTCTTATTCTTGTCTCTGCACTTGAAACTTAGTTAACAGTTTTGTTGATAATGTGAGATTTTTAATATATTTTAGGTCCCACTTTCCACTCAGTCATAACTGATCTGGATCTACAGTGATAGCAGTAGAAAACAGTTTTTCACTACAATAAGCAGATATAAATGTGAATAAATGCAAGGATTATGATTTGTTAAATAAGGAGCCATTACTTTCACACTCAACTTTTGAGTGTAAAGTAACAGTTAAAAGTATATAGGTGCTTCAGCTCCTGAGCCTCTTCTAGTATGTGCCAAACAAAGGGGTAGCCCAACTGATTATATATGCACAAAATGTGTACTGTTGGCAGAGGGAGTTCTAATACAAAGATTTCTGGAGATCTTTTTCTTCAGACAGTTTCAGTTTAATTAATGGAACAATGTTTTCTTGTAATCATTGACCATACAGAATAGTTGTTCTGGCAAGGTCTTTACATTTTAGTGCAAAGTACAAAGTCGAAAAACAGAAGTTTCATTTTTTTTCACAGAGCAAATTATTAATGTTTCCAGTATAAATAAAATAAAACAGGAGGAAGAGTCTGGCATGTTAACCTCACAATAGACAGTCTGGTCTGTGTTTCTTTTATGCTTTCTTTAAAATATAATTTCTCAAGATTGTCATTGCACTTCACTGAAAGTGGCCAGTAATTTTATATAAGCATTTAAGTTCACAGCCCTAGTTAGAATTCCTTATTTGGCTGTAGGACTCTTTACAGAGGTTTTCCTTTCTTCCACTCCTATCTTTATACTGTTAAATGAATGCAATTTAAAGGCAAGATTATCTTTAGGTCACAGTGAAATTTAAAACATGAAGGACAAAGTGCATTTAGTATAGTTGGAATTGGAAATAAACACGTAAAGAAATGTATATGGCCATGCTGATAGTTATAAATTAAGTGTCAAGATCTCAAATCTGGGAAAGCACCATCAGAATTTATAAAGTTCTATTTAAGCAGTCCATTCTCCTCACTTTAAACATCTGTTACTGGTTACTGTTTGAGTGACCAACATGTACATTATACAAAAAGGAACGTGTTTTTTGTAAGATATCTGCTAATGTGGCAGATAAAATCCCAGTGTTTGATAGAAATGCCAAAGGGCAAAGAGGTGCTGAGCAATATTCCTCATCTTTACCATAGCTTTCCTTCCTGGAAAAACAGGCTTTGACAGTGGGAAAACTAAGAAAGTGATAAGGAGAGGTGGAAAGATGCTTGGGAACTGAAACTGATGTAGACCAGGGCTGTATTTCATCATCAGGGAAAAAAAAAAAAAACTTAAACTAATGTGCCAATAAGTATTTGTTCATTTGTTAGAAATAAAAACAGAAATTCTAGTATATACAATCTAGTTGTGGTAATAAATTTAAGGACTGGTGAGTTAAGAAACAACATTGCTTTTGTTGGCACATGACACAAACTGTGTCTGGTTTTTGCAGTTCATTTTATCCAACAACCCATTTTTGACCTTTATTTTTTTTTAAATCTAATTTCTTATTGACTAGCTTAAAGCACTGTGTTTTCTGTGCAGAATAAATGTTTTTAAATTGATACACTGCAAGGATGAAGAGGAGTTTCCATGGTGAGAAGGGGGGCCAGTGTATAGTCTGAGCTGTAAGAAACTGTCCTCACCTTTGAAGGTATGTCTCCATAGCATTTTGGAAAGAACAGGAGCAAGCCTCTCGGCCTGGATTGACAGACTTAGGTTAGGAGTGGGTTACACTCTACAAATAGATGTATAGACAGAGCTTTGAAGTTGTGGCTTGATCTGGAGCTTGGTCTCTGAAGCCCACAGCCCTCCAATAAAATGCTGGGTACATCAGCGGTTTTCAACCAGTGTGCCATGGCAACTGTCTAAGTGTGCCATGAAATTCTGTACAAAGGTAATGCAAATCAACTTAAAACACAGGTGGACAAAATTGGCTCACAGCTAGGCACCAGCAATTTTACTTTTAGTCACCAAAGGGCACTCCTCTAGTATATTTCTTCAGTGGAGCTAGGCGACAAGCTACCAAAACTGGTTGCCACGGTGACCATAAACAGATTTGCCGAGGCCTGATGTAAAACTGACATCATTTCATCTTAAACAATATTTTATCCAACCAAATTTACAACTCATAAAACTTGTGAAAATTAATCATCAAATTAAAAACAAGGTATCGGTCTTTTGATTCTAAAACGTGAACTCAGGTGGCTAAAGGGCAAAACATAGGTGACCAAAAGGTAAAATTGAGATGATGTGTTTCTTTTCCAGTGGATTTGAAACATTAATGCATTTGATCCTCTTTAGCTAGTTGTATGCAGTGTGTTGCAAACAACTAGTCAGACTGTAATCATAGTAAACGTAAGTAAATGTGAGGTTTATGAACAATCAATTCAGTTGAAGAAAGTGGGTGTGCTATGGAATTTTGACACAGTGAAGTGTGCCATGTTACTGAAAAGGTTGGGAACCACTGGTGTACATATCCCCTGACTTCTCAGACATAGCAGAATTTTTTTTGTCTTTAAAGGGGGGGGGGGGGGGGGGTTGTGGCAGGGTAGAGAGCAACATTTGTTGCATATAAATCTCTTAGTTGTTTTTCTTTCCTGTTACATAACCTGAGACAGTGAGGATTGGTTGCAGAAACTTAGCAGCAGTGATTACACATAGGACTAAGAGTGAATTACTTAAATGCTGCTTAATGCGTCTGCTTATGCAAGGAAGGAAAACTTGCTTTATGCATTGACAGACTATTTGCACATGAACAGCTTGTCTACACTGAAAAAAAATTCCACTCGGTTAAGCTAAATCAATTTGAAACTTTTTACAACCATAGAATGAAATCCTACTCCGTTGAAGTTACTGGGATTTTTGGCATTAATTTCAGTGGGGCCAGGATTTAATACATAATGTAGACCCAATTTTTACGTGTTTTGTTTTGTGGTACTGAACTAGACTCCTTAATTAAATAGATCATAGACATTGTGTCTCCTGAAGATAAGATGATGGAATCTTGGCCTAGATAGGCACAAAAAGCTAACTGAATGAGAATTTAAAACTGAAGAAAATCAGGAACTGAGGAGCTTGAGAAATCTCTTGTGAAATATGTAGTGACAAACCATCAGATAAAATACAGAATATGGAAATAACTACAAATTGGGTATAATATAAAATTCTATATACTCTAATTTATTTTTATCAAAGATAGTGGAGCTAACTGATTTGATAAAACTTTGCCCATCTGTAGCATCCTTAAAGAAGCACTCAGTAATCATCAATTTTAGCCTCACCACATCCCAGTTAGGCAGGCAGTCTGCTTATTGAACAAATACATTAACTGAGGTGATGAGAAGGTTTACCCCAGGTCACGAAGAAAATCAGTAACAGAGACAAGAATAGAATTACAGAATCCTGGCTCATGTATGTCCTCTTTTGGACAGCACATACTTGCAACCAAAGTCCTCTGATTTCTTAGAAATCTCATTTCTAGAAAAGCGCTAGAGGGTAGCAGTTCATGTGAAGAAAGCTGGAGGCACTGAGTCTTTCTGTTTCTGGTAAATGGCAAAGGTTTCTGAAAGCAGTAACAACAGAGCATGATCTTTAATACCAATCCCACCCCAGACACATACATCAACAGCAAAAATTTGTATTCTGGGAAAATCTTTGGTTAAGAAAAATAAGTTGAAATGAATAAACAATCTGATGCCATGGTGGTGGACCAAAAAGTGACATCATCTGAGATACAGAATTGGATGGTTAAGTGGATTTTGATGGTCCTGATAGAGAAGAATTTGTTGTGGCATTGGAGTGATACAGGAGGTGGAGGATATGAGAGTGTTTTGGAATCCTATATTGATGGGATTTTGCAGGAGAGCAAGAAGATGAAAGACTACTGGAGGGTGGGAGGCAGAAATGTAGTTTGTGAGGCATACCAATCTAATCCCGAATAAAAGTAGAAAAACATATCCTAATGCTTTCATTAATTTATTAAAAATGACAGTAATTAACAAATTGATTTGCATCTCTGGATTCAAAGCTGGTCAGATCTGTCAAATACTGTTGTCTTGGATGAGTGAAAGAGTGTGTGTAGGCTTCTAAGATGGTGTATGAGCATGATGATCTCACCATGATGGGGCATGTTTACAGCAATATGCTCAAACCACCTCAATTTTCCTAAAAGTTAGTGTAGAAGAGCTGCAGAATTGAAGAAACACACATGAACTTTGAAAACAAATTAATTTTTAGGTTTTGTGATGTGCTTACTGCAACAGTAAAATGAACAAAAAGACTTAAAAATCATTTTGGTGTTTAGAAACCATAGCACTTCAAAACACCCTGCCCCCCCCCACCAAAAAAAAGCAAACAGAAAACCAAGTAGAACCAAAATACTGTAAACTTGGCGTGATCATAGGGCTTGAGGAGGAGGGTTAACTGGGAGGAGTATATAAAACAAACCTAGTATTTTTAAATTTATAAGGGTTTAAAGTTACAAGTCTGTACATGTGTAGTCAATGTATCTTTAATCTGCTAAATTATTTTGGCATGAGGATTTCACATCTGCAGATACTTTATGCTGGAACATGGACTTCATGGGGTGTATTTTTTTTTCATAATGACTTGCCTACTGCGGTAGGTAACTTCATAAGACAGGGGGAAGGAAGTGTGTTGTAGGGCAGGTGGGACTTTTCTCACGGTCTAGTGGAGGAATCAAAGTCTTCTTGAACTAGCTGCATGTCTGGGAACGTGGAGCCGATTGTTTCCTGTTTCTCTCCCACCTGCTGTACTGGTGGGATAGATGAGTTGCTGAAGATCCTACAGTTTCTTCCGCTGCCCTTGTTTGTGATCTGTCATCAGTGGCTTCACAGATTGTCAGAGCCTAACCTATGGCACTTGAGAAGGAAAAAATGCGTGCCCCTTGGGGGTAGATTAGGGTACCTATAGAGACCTGCAAATCTGCAGATATCCACAGACCATTTTTGTGGATCATGGATTGGATGCGGAGGCAGAAGCAAATTTTGATATACACGTGCACACAGGCACTCCCCTTAAGAGGCATTGTGATATATGCTGCTGCAGGGTAGTGCAGAGGTGGATACAGATAAAAGATGGAGTGTGGATCGTGGGTCAGGTACAAAATGATTCTTGTAGACTGAATGTAGATCCACATTTGTATCTGTTGTCCCCAGTTTGGCACAAATGGGATCATGCAGTTTTTGTTTATCTGAATTAGTTTTGATACAGGCAGAGACATGGTACAACACTTTCCAAAATAATGTTGAGGTTGAACTGATGTTTGGAGTCTTTACCCTGAGGAAGAATTCGTGTTTTGCAATTGGTTGAGCTCCTGCTGCTACAGCTTCTTTTTCATGTATAGTCTAAAAAGCTGCCAGCTACAGAATTGGATGGGTTGGCAACTGAAATAAGCTTGGTCTCTGTAATGAATTTTATGCTGCTTTTTCACAATATACTTTAGAGGACAGTTCTTGGGAGACCAATTTTAAACTTTAGATATAGTAGAGATTGTAGGAAGCAAATTTAAAAAGAAAAGTGGAGTGAGGTGCTTTATTAATACAGAAATATTCTTTCATTATATTGTGTAATTGGAAAAGAGTTAACTATTGCTGCTATTAAATGTATTCTACAAGGGTATTGTCTTGGGGAATGGTTTTTAAGCCTATTAGCTTGTGTGGAGCATTTTAATAATTCTTTGCCTTAATAATTGAGTGACAATGCTAAGTTTGAATTCCTCAGCTGTGAGATTCTGCTGCCTCATCAGACTTGGAACTCCTAGGTTTCGCCATCCTTTCCAAGTATCAAAGGTCAGCCAGGTCTTCATTTTCTCTTTTGTGCCCTCCCCCGATCTGTAGAGCATTCAGTCTGTTAGCATCCTCTGCAGGTGTGCCTAATAGTCTGCTCTTATGTTGCTCTGCAGTTTTTTGCTTCTGTGCTCGCAGAGAGAGAGTTTTTCTTGACAATTTGTTCTTGAAATTTGTGTGGCCCTGTTCTCTTACTTCTTCCCCCTTGGCCAGGAGAAGTTCTTAGGTGGTAGCGCTTTCAGAAAGGCTTCATACTCCTGTAATTTCCTGATATATCCCCAGGTGTTTGCCTCTTACCCCACTTCATCCAGCTTGAAGCACCAAGTATTTTTGACCCTTTGGTGCAGAAGGCTATACGACCACTTCCCAAAAAGCAAATCATCCTTACAGATTCTCCTGGACATAATTTGTATTCATCCCAATCCTGTGTGTATGAAGTTGAGCTTTCCTCTTTCTGTGAGCACTCTGAATCAGATGATGCAGGTTGCCTGTATCCTACTGAAATTTTGGAAGTTATAGTTGAATAGTTGAACTCCCTCTCAAGATAACTAAATTCTATCTCCTCCTGCGCACGAAGTAGTTATGATGACACACATGACTATGTATTTCCGTCTCCCTATTGAACCTCCTGTGACATTGCCAGATTCTCTGCCAGCCCTCTTCTTTGTAACATATTTTGGCTCAAAGGACCAATTTGGCTCTAGTCTCTAACTCCAAGCACTGCTTCCAGGGGCAACCTGGTTCTGGCATTCAAGCATCTTTTGAAAGGATAAACTTCCTTAGCAAGTCATTTAAAAAAAAACTCAACAAAACAAAACCAAATAAATAAAACTTCTCATAGCCTTGGACTTGAATACGATGACGATCATCCACCTATTACTGAGATGCTCGAAGAAGTTTATGGAATTTTGCTGTGACTTCCAGCCCTACCAAAAATCCCTTTTGATCTGTGAGAGCAGAGCCAGGGAGTTCTAACGCAGTGGTTTTCAAACTTTTTTCTTGGGACCCAGTCTTTTGGTGATGGCAGCAGGCAGTGCCATGACCCAATGCCTGAGGGTCTGCGACCCAGTACTGGGACCTGACTCTGAGTTTGAAAACCACTGCTCTAACACCGTCCAAAAAGCTTCCCTGAATGCGGGTTAAAGACAATCAAGCTTTACAGGCCCAAGTCCTCCTTCCACTGAGGGAAAGCTCAGGAATTTTAGATTTTATTGTGCTTTTAGTACAAGATGGATGAGCTTATGCTTTTGCTGCCCTGTAGCTGCTGATTTACTGTGACATACCTAACCACTGCTTCTGACCAACTCTGATATCATCGTTTGCTCCATACTTGTGATGTCACTAGAGAGTGGAATAAACATGTCAATAGCCCTGGGAAATTGTATGCTACAAGGAAGCTGCACCAATTTGCTGAGCAGAGCAGTCTGATAGCTCACATGTTGGGAAGCACTCCTCACCACATCTGAATTGTGAAATGTATTTCAAAATGGTTTTTATTAAAATCTGTAAATTGATCATGTTGTTGAAGTCAGCAGACATCTTGCTGAGAAATGAAATCAGTCGTGACAACAACAGTCCAAAAAGGCTAATTTGTTTCCATTCTGCTTTGATTTTATTTAACCAAAGATGACAGTAAATTATTTTGCTGATCTTAGCCACCCAAATTATAGTTCTGAAGTGGCTATTAAGGAATAAGTGCCAGTGACTGGGGGTGATAAGGCACTTTTGGATTGACAAAAATTCACCATTCCTCAGCTTCATTCTCAACATTATTTTCCGTGATGTTGACTTTTTATTCAGTTTACTTGAAATGATGAATGTGCAAGTCCAGGTGCTGGAGTGTAAACACCAGGAACAGGTTGTGTGCACATTCGAATTAGAACTAAACCTTTCAGGTTCATTTTGTCTTCTAATTTTTGGACTCTTGGATTTAATAGTCGTGTTCTTTGACAGACTCAGCAGAGTCATTAGTCTGGGTTCATCCATGGCCAGCATTTTTGCAGGCTGTATGCAAATAACATTGCTTAATTGACAGCTTCTGGCCATATTCTGTTGGTATCCATTTCAAATTGGTTAAAAAAAGCTGCGTGAGTCCAGAAATTTTGTTATGAATTAATAAAATTCTATTGCTGGACCATATCACACTGACAGTACCTGAGATCACTTTAAGCCTTTGTTTAATAATTAAATGATGAATGTTAATATGTAAACTAAATGCTTCACAATGGGGAGAGTAAAGTTATTAGAAGTTCCTAGAAGTAAGTCAGGATAAAAACTGGATTGTTAGCTCTTTAGATTTAACAAATGATCACTTTTCAATAACATGTTTTGTCTAATGGTCTTTGAAATACCAATGTTAATTGCATTTTCAATATGATATGCAGTTCAGAGTGTTCTCAGATTTTTATATTACAGTATTGCCTATCCCATGCTTGAAAATTATGGGGCAAGCTCCCCAAAGTTATGAGAATAGTTTAAAAATCATGCTTTTTTAAAAAAAAATGCTATGTTCTTTTTATTTCCTTTGAATTTTTGAGCATTTAAGGTTCACATTTTAAAGCTTTTCTCTAAACCATGAGGGCTATAAACTCACTTTTTTCCCTTAAAAGAAGGTGAGGTTCTTCTGAAATCACATGGATCCAGGATTGTAATGAAATCCGGAATGCCTCTGGACTTGAAAAAGACCTGGGGCTCAGGCGCTGGGATTTGGGGCTTGTGCGCTTTAAGTGTGCCACCGTGGCAGACTTATGGCTCCGTCACTGCAACTCAGGGCTCAAGCCCTGTAAACCTGGTGCCAGTGAAACTCCTGAGTGAACTCATTAGGGTTAGCAACACTGATGTGCTGAGTAATGTAAGTTACAGGGGGGTTTGTTTGGTTGGTTGGTTTCAGGACTTAAAGTTAGGTGGAAAGCCCCAGAACTCCCACATATCTGATGGACTAGAGTTGCGGCGTCCAGATTTCAGAATCTAGAAAAATCAGACCTATACATGCATGAACAGGGCATGGACAGTACAGGAAGGGCACCCAGAGATTAGGAAGGTTCCGGGGCTCCTCAAATTATCCTTTAACCACTGGTTGGTTTTGGTTTTGTATTTTTTTTTTTTTTTAAGTCTTTGGATTGCAATTTAATCTGTACAGAGAGATGGTTTCTCTGATGCTGGAGTGGTGCCTTTCTGGTAGTTTCCTACTAGAGATGTGGGGTGTAAAGAAGCCTACACAAGAGCCATTACTTCTATTGCAGGTTGCTGTTTGCATAACTAGCATCAGTGGGACCCATCATGTCCGCTACTCACATAGCATGTTGTATTTTGGTGATTCCTTTCTGCCTTGAGTTTTCTACGAATTCATTCTTAACCGATGCTGTAACATTTGTCTCTTTAATAGGATACGTTCTAATGATTCCAAGTGTGGTGCTTAGGGGGAGAATTCCTCAAAACCATCTTTTTAGATGGGGCTTATAGTTCTGTACCTTTTTCGGGGGGCTTGTCTGTTTTGACTATATTTCTATGATTCATATATGTTTAACTACTTTCTTTTTAGTACATGTATGAAATACATTGCAAACTTTTGGTCTGTTTTGTGTATTTTGAGGTATTTGGAACTGACCTGACACGTACTTCAGAATTAGTTCATTACACTTCTTTGAAGTAAAATTACATTTTGTAGAGAGACTTAACATGTATAGCAATAAGGCACTGAGATGGTGATATGGGTCAACATATCTTTCATTAAATTATCACATTGTTTTTCTGCAATTGGCAAACTGGACAAGCACTTTTCTTCCCCGAAACAAACAAAATCAACAAGATCAATAACAACAACAACAATGAAAAGTCTTTGAAAAGTAAAATACGACACCATGCTTGTCTCTTGCAAGTATAAACATTTATATTTTTCTATATTCAGTACCAAATATCATAAGGTAACATTTAGCATTCACTAATAATTTTTAAATTCACCATGACTAATACTTTCAGAGTGCCAGGTGTCTGATTGTGTGTTGTAGTGTAATGGCTTTATATTACCTATATTATTAAGTGTAGTCTGTAACTTAGAAGTTTGCCAGTCAGATCAAAAGTTTGCTGGAACTAACTAATGATTGTTTAGAGGTTTTTCGATGTACTTAGCCATCAGTTTAAAAACCTGGAGAGGTTTGGTGTTGCAGCCATCTGCTAATCCTTGGATCTCTAGAGGAAAGAGGAAGTCATCTTTAGAAAAATAGAGCAACACATTCTGTTCTTTCAGTGTGTGAAACCTCTATGTAACTTAGAAGCTTTGCAAGCTGATTTTACAATGCCTGTCTCATCTAGCAAAGTTTTGCATTCTACTTACTGGCACAGTGTTGACCATGTGTTATTTTGTAACTGCAATTAAGCTATTGTTGGCTACTTCTGGTCAATTATTTCTTCTGAAAAGTGCTAATCTGAAATGTAAAGTAATAGAAGAAATATGTGATTTATTTAATATGTCATTGCAACAGGTAAAAATGACATTAATGAAATCATAGTGCTTTTTTTTAGTTTTCTGCTCAATGTATTTAGCACTCTTTTAGAGCAAACACACTCAAATAGTGTAGTTCCAAAGGGGCAACCGTGTTAGTCTACTTCAGCAAAATGAACAAGGAGTCCTGTGGCATTTTTAAAGACTAACAAATTTACTTATAGTGGTGTTCCTGTGATACCTTGAACATTAAGTTTAGATGTGCCTTTCAGTCTCAAAGGTCAAAATGCTTTATATTATGATTTGTATAACATGCTGTGCATAAATTGTAGGAATAAATAGTTCCCACAACTGATATTCTGAGGGTGAGCAGGCATGTATTTTTCAGGGAAAATCAACACCATGCAGTGTTTTAGGACAATAAGTTAAGCGGACAATATCCATTTGAAATTAAAGGGGAGATGTAAGTGGCAGAATGTAAGTATTCAAGCTGGGGTTTGGCTAAGATTACAGGAATAATGTTGCTATCCTTGTGAAAAATTCCTGAGTATTGTAGTGACCATATTCAGTCAGTTTTTATAAAACAGTTTTCCTTTGGATATCATGGTGACTGACACCATAGAAATACTGAGAGAGGCCGTCAGCCCACAGTACATCCTAACACCATGGATCTTCACTGTCTCTTGAGGAAGAATATTACATCCTGAGCTGGCATCTTCACATTTTCCAGCAATTTTGTGTCTTATAGTCTCCTAGCTAAATACGCCTTTGATGTCACCTACACAGCTTTCAGGATCTGACAAGATAATTCAAGTATTGCTTTGCCCTTGCAGCTTGTTCTGTGCCCTGATGTAGGAGGGATGGCAGTCTCCTAATATAAGGCAGTTTATAAAAAACACAGCCAGTCTTGGAAGTCTGTTTTCCTACTCTTCCTACAAGAGACTGATGATACACTAGTCATCTGTGGCCAGGAGTGTCACTGTCGAGAATAATTTGGCCCTTAACTTGCAGTTGAGGTCTTGGGTTAGAGAACTGTTTTAGGGAGACTGATGAACTGGTTTAGGGAGACAGTTTCTTTGTGCTTGAAGACTCCCACTGTCTTCCTGCATCTGGCCAGTGTTGACAGCCACAGTAGAAGAAAATTCCAGTATTTTTCTTCAAGAATCAGAGCACTCATGTTAGGTTCACCTGAAAGGTTGCGATGTCTGTTATTTGATATATATGCTGTTAAAATATTCTGTTCTCAACTGATTGAATCTAAACAACTGCTTTGATTTGTTGTAACAGTGTCACCTGATTTTATGACTTACACTTCCCTGCATTTATTTTCCTCCCTTTCTGTAAGTTCTCCATCTTCAGAACACCTGAGGAAGTGGCATTTTCTCCTAGGAAAGCTGGTGCAATAAATACATTTATTTAATCTTTAAAACTGCTATAAGGCACCCTGTTTATTTTACTAAACTAGACTGACATGGCTGCCCCTTTGGAACTTGTTATTTGATATGTTATAGTAAGCAAACTGTTATTGTTTCTAGCATGGTTTCCCATAATAAATATAGAGAACGGCTGTTAAAACTGGGAATTCCATACTTAAGAATGACATATTTCTTTAAAAAGATGGTTGAAAAAAACCCAAAACAACCTCTTAGAATTTAGTTGTGGCTACCGCATGTCTGAATCAGATGACTGTGATCACTTGAGTGCTTATTTCATTACCTGCTAGATTTGTGCCTCGCAACAACTGCTACTTAATTTTTCTTTCTTTCCTTTTTTTTACCTCCAGTGTGGGAAATTTGCTGTCCTAGTGGATATTCATATTTTGTCTCAAGGCTCCAGTAGAGACTCCAGCTGGTTTTCAGATCATGAGAAGGAGGTAAAACAAAATCACTTTTATTTCAAAAGCATGTAGCTGCAGGGAAAGAGTTGGATTGCATTGAACTGCTCGGATTTTCATCTCAGTATTCTGATGCATTCACTATTGTGAGTTATACCTAACCCTGAACAATTCCTTTGGGGCTACTAGGCCTGTGATGTGTGTTATCTTCCCTCAGGTCACTCAGTGATGCTTTTATACTGGTCTTTTAAATATTAAACCTTTTCTTTGTGCTATTCTGATATTTCTAGCTCAGATAACTTTTTAGATTTAACAACATAAATGTACATACTTCTAATGCATGTGTGTGATCATCTTAAATGAAAAAAATAATTAATAAAACAAAGATTGTGTCAGATGGACATTATCCATTTCTACATTTCCAGTCAAATAGCTTCATATTAATGGTTTGTATTTTCTTGCCCTCAGAAATATGAGTGTTGCAGCAAGAGTATAATGAAGTGCAAGAAAGTGTTGTCTTGGTATGCAGGCTGTAATATGAGCAGATTTTTTGTCTTCTATAAGAAAGAAATTCTAACCTTTTTTTTTGAAGGTCCATTAGAATTCCAAAGAGGAAGTAGGTTTAGGACCAGATAAAATGTTGCAAAATTACTGTAAAATATATTAGACGTACAAAGACATGAAGTTTACACCTTTCATGAGATTTTGTGTGATTTTTGTTAGGGTCTAGGGTCTAACAATTTACTGGAAGAATTTTTTCTACATTATAAGCTATTGTGGGAATTTTTGTCTTCTGTTAAAAACAAATGCGAGACATGCAGTTTGTCTCAAGTGCCAGTCCTTTGCTGCAAGTCTCTGTTACAGTACTTTTCAGGCAATAGGTTTCGTAATATGGCATAACTGACTCATCATCACAGATGATCCCGACACTTCTCACAAAATATTTTGCTTCACTTGTATAAAGTTAAAAGGTGCAATGATTTGTTATTTTGGTGAGGTGGAGAGCAAAATACATAGCACTATGATCCGGCCGCTCTGTGCCTTATACATTAGAAAAAAATAGGAGTTGGGGGTTATAGGAAAGTCTTTAAAATTTGTTTTGGAATAAATGAATCATCATTAAAGCTTTAGTTTGTAAACTGAGAAAGTAAAATCAGTTATCTGACTTCCCAGTGTTTTAAAAAGTTATTATGCATAACTTCCAAAATATAAGATATGCATTTCAGGAAACTGGATTTAATAAATGAAGCACAACAGTGTGTTTGTTACTTGACCATGACCTCACACTTTGAATAAAACGTGAGGGGTATAAGCTTCTGAGAAGTGTGATTTGTAATAGCTCAGCAATATATTCCTTAAAAGCCTTATTGGGATTCTGGGAAACGATTCATCAGACGTCATAGAGAAATCCATACCCATGGAGAAGAACTTGTTGCAAGTTCTGGAAGCTTTTCAATTTCAGCCCACACAGTTTTCTACTAATCACCTTTTTTTTTTTTTTTTTTTTTTTAAGGGCAGGGTTTTCCTCCTTGCCTTTTTTAAACTCTTTCGAACAGTGAAGGTTGTAGTGCCCTGTTAGATGGAATAAAGGCCCCCGAAAGTCAAAGGTGTTAATGCAATTCTGTCACTGTCCAGTATTAAACTGTTAAACAAAGTTTAGAATTTGGTATACAGAGACCTCAACCTGCTTAGTACCATGGGGTTCTTTTTAACCTTTAATTAAAGATATCAGGAGTCAAAAATAGAAAGATTAAAGCATTTGAAATGTAAAATGTTAAATAAGCTTTTATTTTAACAACATCCCTTATTCCCTTTCCTGTTAGTTGGACAGAGCTTTTAGAAAGAGATCCCACTTCTCTGGCATTCTCTTAGATGTCAATAAAGGGTTATAACAGGCCTTTTGAGGAAAGTGCAAGAAGGAAGTTGAGATGGGCTTGTAAAAAAAGTGGTTGGCTTTGACTGACTTAGTGGAGAGCAGGGTAGGAGCTCTAATGGTTGTGCTGAACTGAGGGGAGCCCCAAGTAAGACAGTTTGTGATCAGATATAAATTTTCCTCTTAACACAATCACCTCAGGTTTCCAGTTTAGAGACTGGAGAACCTCAGACTGAACACCACTAACCTAGAGATTGCGTGTATTCTTGGTGGATGTTGAGGGCGGATGCTGCTGTCTGACTCGGTTGTCTTTCCTTTGCTGAATTCTAGTCATTTCACCTGCTTTTCTGCCCTTCTTATCCTCTGCGCAGGAGTAAATGAGGTGGAAGATCTGACTTTATATTTTAAAACCAGTTGTATTCTGATAAGTCTACTGGATCACTTTGCTTGCTGCAGTGTGTGTGTGTAGCTACAGTGCCCCATTAACAAAGATCAGTTGAGTTCACAATACCATTTTGTAAGTGACAAACAGGGATATTAATTTTCTTTGATAAAGGAGTCAGTTTGCATTTTTAAAAGGTATTCTTATGTGTGTTTATTTTGAGTTCTAGTCCAGTAATCTCATCATAAACACAACTAAAAGAAATATTTTGACTATAAATATAAGGAAGTTTATATTAATTCTTGTTATTGCAGAGGGAATCAAATGCATCTGATGTTTCAGCCATTTCCTGGCTTTTTTTGTTTTAATTAAAATATTTTTTTCATCAGAGAACATACAAGGAGGTTACTTTAATGAGTTAAACAGTAGAATAGACAGAACCCATATTTTATATATGCACTCTCATTAAAATGAAAACTTAATTCTAATTTCAAGGAGAAAATAGTATGAGTAGTTCATTGATATATGTATGGTACATTATTTTGGAATTGAGTGATTTATAGCTATGTTTAGATCATCTGTTTTCATGTGTCTAATCTGCTTATTTTTTCGATTAGTCATAGTTGACCCTTGCATATGAAGCAAAAGATTCTAACTACTAAAAAAAGAACTTGTTTAATTTTTAAGCTGTCCAAACACCCTGAAAATTTAAATGTAAAATTATATATTGGTGTCCCACAAAACATCAGTTTTTTGGTTACAAGGTGCTGTGTAATAGAAAGTGAGACTATTAAGAGAGAGACTAAAACGTACACATATATAGTCACCTGAGAATTTTTTCAGAGTAGTAGCAAGATGAATTTTTTATCTTATTCACAATCTTCCTGTACTAAAGGAAGAGGGGCCTTTGAATGGTGTGTATGTGTAAATAAATTTTCAAGGCGTAAAAAGTTAAACTTGCAAATGAATTCTAAGTAAACCAAGGAAATTATTTATCTGTGACCTGTTCCACATAATAGCCTTCCTTAAAATATCTCTTGGAGTTGAACCAAGCAGAGAAGTTAGGACACTACAAATTCCAGGGATAGTCCTCCACACCATGCCTCCATATTATGATGAATTTTCTCTTGTTAGAGTCCATCTTTAAAAGTATAATTTATTAGCTTTGATTGAAGAAAATATTATAATTTGCAATTCAAAAGTATGAATTACATGTTACTTTTTGTGATATTATTGTCATATAAAGTTTATTTCAGGTATTTAGTTAATGTGAATTTTCTCAGTAAAGAATTTTCACAAATAAAAGAAATTACTCAATGACATGAGTCTGTTTCCAGTTTTAATGTTACTTTTCCCATTCAGGGCTGGCCCAATCATATAGGTGAACTAGGCAGTCGCCTGGGGCACCAAATTAGATGGAACTGAATCTTTTTCTCTATTTAAAAAAATGGGTTAATAGGCTGTCTCTTATAAAGAAAAATATTGCCCTCTGATATGGGTGCAAAAGTCAAAGATCACCTAGGGTGCTAAAAACCCTTGGGCTGGCCCTGTTCACATTTATTTATATTTTCAATATTCCTTATAATAAGACAGTGCACAATTGCATAGAATGGATTTCTGAATACATTTTTGAATGCTTTGGTGTTGATTTTTCAGGTTGTGTAGATTTAGCCATAAACTTGCAACGGATTTCTGTTTCAGGAACTCTGCTTGTTGCTAAAAGACACTGTTGATTCAAGAGTCAAGCGCTACTTAGAAGCTCGTAAACACCGGGGCCAATGGAAACACACAGAGTGCACACAATCCATTCCCTTGTCCCTAAAAGGTAGTTCCAAGTGCAATAATTTTAAATATTATAAATTAAAAGAAAAAGGTGTGGAAATTATTTCTATTATATTTTTGATTACTATAAATGATTTGGAAAGCCAGTGAGCCCAGCATCTAACTTAAGTGATTTTACATGTAACAAAGATGCATTGTTTTTGCTCTGTTTGAATATGCATTCTTTATATATAAAGCTCTTAAGTTAGGCTTACTCTGTCTGTATACACTCACGTACAAACACGGTCTGGTTTTGTCTAATGCGAAAATTATAAAAGATAGAGATTACATCCTTTTTAAAAATACTTTGTGTGACAAATAGGTGTATTTTACCTACTGTGTTTTTGTTGTGATTAGCATTGGTAGTCATTTGATCTATTATGTTGCCATAACTGGGTATTTTTTTCAAGTTGTGATCCCTGTTAGCAAATCATATGCAGAATTGTATACAGAAACATACAAAAAGAGGAAAACCATTAATTTAGGTTGGATATTGTTGATAGGTTTTATTGTAGGGCGGGGAGGACAAAAAGGAGACTTTTTAAATTAACTCGTTTTCAGATCTGAAAACACTTTTTACCCAAGTCTAAATTTGTAGGTCAGTTTTAGGGCAGAAACTACTTGACAATTTTCTTTCAGTGCTGTTCCAGCTTTGGCTGTTCTGGAATACTTTTTCCCTTTTGCTGTCCAACTTCTGACCTCCAGAAGGGGTGCTAGTTGTGGGTACTGGGAATTGTGATTGTATGCTTACCCAGTATGCACATTTAATGTCAGCCAGCCTTCAGGTAATATAACTTTTGATTACACTCATCCTAGGCTGGATGTGTACTGGTTATATAGGAAGGAAAGGCAGTATATATCTTGTTACCAGACCTGGGCTAGCAAGTCTCGCTTGTGTTTTTTTTAATGTATTCTAAATGATGTCTAGGTTAATTTTCTAACATTTATTTCTCCATGCACGCTTTGTTTCTGACATATTCTTTTTAAATATCAAAACATGCAAATATAACATTCCTTTAGGTTTCCTTTTGCAATACAGCCTTCTGTAGCACACTGATTTCTGTTATGAATCTTAATATGAACATATCCTTTTTATTAAGCACAGCAAAGATTAAATCCTGTTTTGATGGCTCATTAGGGCACAATTTCTGTGGAAGCTTTATACAAATATGTTAGGAATACGTGGGAACAGCTTGCTATGGCATGACAGGTTTTTTTTTTTCCCCACAAATACAAAATAGAATATAAGTAGAAAGTGCCAGAGGCCAGTAAAGATTTTTATAAAGCCTTTCCTTCAAATTGTGAACTTCATCTTACCCCCTAAAAGAGTGTACTGTTCAATGTTTATAAAGCATGTGAACTTTTAGATCCTCTTATATTTCTGGTTTTGAGAAAACAAATAAAATTTTCTTATGAAAAAAAGGAAAGAATTCCTTTTAAAGGCTAAGGAACACTTTTTTCCCCACTGAAAAACATTTTTTATATTTAATATTTTATATTTATATAAAATATTTAAAGTACTTTATATAAAAAGGTAGCTGCTGGAATATAGTGTGCTTAAAAATAATTGTGTGTAGGTAGATATGCAGCCAGCTATCTTGCATAAATTGTTAATCTGAGGGTACATATGAAGCCTGAAAGGCTAGCATATTCATGAGATGTTAATCTAAAGCAACTTTTTAATTAGAAAACTGACACACTGTCCTCGCCCTGGCAAGCTAATTATCTTTGCTTTTTCTACATTTCCCCTAATAAAAAACATCCCAAAGGCAAATACCTCAAAAAAAGTCATCAGCAACATTAATGGCTCTATTCTAAACCTGGAGGCTCTGGAGTTTGGATGTGCCAGAACCATCATCCCATTCACCTTGCTATGTTAATTCTGACTAACTAGTGATAGATGTAAAATTAAAAAAAGAGGAAAATCCACAGGTTTGCTGCATGGAAACTCAATTTGATGTTGAAAATCCTTACGAGGGCACCTTCTTGCATGCTCTCAGTCTTAAATGTTTGAGTTGGGAGCCCTGTCTATCGTTCCTCACTCTGAAAAAAATGAAGTCCTTTGCTTAAATCCAACATTCGTGTGTTTTTCACTAAACTTGATTGTATGTGGATGTTCACCAGTATAATCAGAATCTATCTCATCAGGAGAGAGAGATTCAGAAGATCCACAGCTATGTGACTTTTATACTTTACCTGTCACGAGCACTTAAATAAGGCAACAAAAGCTTCAGTTAATAGATAATAAAAAGTGATGTGTCTTTGAGTTCTACAGAAAGTGACTGTAGCCCTTCAGAATAAATCGCTGCATAAAAAACTTGGGAAATGTCTTCTTTACAATCTGAATATCATTTGTGTCATATAAAGACATGTGCAGAGCCAGCCTGTTATATTTTGTATTGCAGGGAAAGTTCAGATAGTGTAATGGTGTTATTTGAAGTTCCCAGGCCTTTTCTAAAGCTAAAAAATGTTGTAACTGGGGATTTCTCCAGATGTGGGAGCCATGCCACTGTTCTGTGACTGGCAATCGGGGCCCGCCTTTTAGAGCTGTGGATCAGAGGAGAATTCACTGTTAGAATGACCACATAGGATACCTCTAATCATCAGCTATCAGATTTCTCTGTCTGATGTTATGGAGGTATATATCATTTTCCATTGTTGTGACACAAAAGTAAAATATCCCTGCAAGTTACTTGTTCATTTACACAGCTCTTTCATGTAAATTACACCCACACAGTAGTGTGTGGTGGGTCGCATTCCGTCTCATTAGGAAATCTGTGGGTGTTGCATACAAAAGAAGAAGAAAGAAAAATGGGACAGAGAATGGAAAAATGGAGTAAAGTAGCCAAAACAAGCAAGTTCTTCCTTCTGTTTGAACAGTTTCTCTGCCCCTCCTAAATGGTCAGTGTAAATTATCTGCCAAAGTAAGCTTTAATTTAGTCTTTAGACATAGGTTTCGGAGTAAACTCTCCATTTCCTGTGTTTGATCTAATGTTGAAAAGTGTTTGATTTTAGTTTATTTTATTTTTAAGAGAAAAATGTAGTGTGATAGATTTACAAAGATATAATGCCACCCACCCCATCCAGTTTGCATGCCATGCAGATGTGTGAGATGGACATCAGAATCATAAAAAACAAGGAGTCGTGTGGCACTTAAAAACTAACAGATTTATTTTTCGCATGAGCTTTCGTGGGAGAAAATCCTCATGCGAAAAATAAATCTGTTAGTTTTTAAGTGCCACGTGACTCCTTGTATTTTTTTGCTGGACTAGTCTAACACAGCTATCCCTTTGGAAATTGATCAGAATCATGAACCTTATTAGCATGCCTGTATCAGGAGTTCATTGTATGCAACTCGAGTACTCTCAAAAATTGCATCTTGGAAAATGTGGCCTTTTAAGAACAGAGCTTTCTACAAAACTATAAGCGGAGTAGTTGTTGCTTAACTTCAGACCCAGCGTACATAATTCATCAAGTATTGTCACTGTGCTCTGTCTGTACAAAGCTGTGACATATCCCCTTTTAATGACATTTTCAAGCAAGTGTGTCTGTGATAGACTGGGTCAGGGCTCCTCCCCCTCCAAGGAGTTTTCTGGCACCATTCATTGGGAACCATTGGAAGAGGAGTGAGAGAACAGTTAAGGTGACCAGGCAAGTGAGTATGGTTGGAGCCTTCATTTCCCAAATAGTAGCTGGAGTGAGAGGGAATTTGGTGGCGCCTGGAGTGGCAAGGAAGTATCTGGGGCCTGGTGTTACTATGTTGACGTAGTGGAGGCAGGGGCAGTTATACTGGTGGGAGACAAATTTAGTGAAAATACATGCACAGCTAAGTAAGTATAAGGCAGTTTGTGTTGGCCTGTTTTGTAGTGTGGACCCAAGTGTGCAAGTTGCTTTACGTCATTTTCGTCCTCCCTGTAATCTGCGTAAAGAACACAAGGGAGGCCCTACTGAGTTAAATTCGTGGTCCATCTAACCCAGATGCTCCAGAGGGATTTTATCGTTCTTTCATTTGATTTGATGATGTCAGATATTTGTGTTTTCAGATTATTTTTATTGTGCAATTCCAACTGCAATGACAATAACTAGAGAACAGGATAACACCAACGCTCCTGACCCATCTTTTTTTCCTCCCCTTTTATGAGATCCTCCTCCTTTTTTTCTACCATCCAGCAAATGCACAGGAAATGTGAAGTCAACTGGTACAATAAAGACAAAGATGCATCCAAAAGATCCTCTCAAAGTACTCTGCTCTTGCATCTCAGTTTCACCTTTTTGGTGCTTTGGTGCTTTTAGGCAATGTCCCTTTTAAATTCCCCCCATTTGCGATCAGTTAAGAGAATGTATTGCTACTACTGGAGTTGAATTTTGTTTGATACTTGACTTCACAATGCTTCAATATTTCTTAAACTGTAGGATTTAGCTGCTTGAGCCACCTGTTTCTCAGAAGGATCATTGTCGCCCTTATTTACCATTTAATGAGCTGGCCCAATCCTGCAGCTCTTAACTGACTTTTTCTCACATTTAAAAGCAGTACTGGATGCAATAGCTGACTTCAGATGATCCTGTAGGTCCAGAACCTGCGGTCAGATCCATGAGGCTCAACAGATCCCTGCACCAGGGCAGAGCACCACTTAAATCAAATGTAGGCCTGGATTAAGGGACCTCAGAGCCCTGGGCAGCTCCAGCATGGTGGGGCTCCACCTCTGGCCTGGCTCCTGCCCCCACCTAGGGTCCTGGTCCCACATACCTGAGCTGGTCCTGGGCCATAGAGACTGGAGCCTGGGGCCCAGGGCTCCAGCCCCAGTAGCCCCTGTGTTAATCCAGCCCTGGTCAAATGGGGCTCCATTTGGATACAGGGACATCTGTGCAGATATGATTGCAAGGTCAGAGCTTTACTAAGTTTGTTCAGCATTAATGCCCTGCCAGTCCATTGAACCCCCTCTGTTTCTGTCAGTGGAGATGTTAGCTCCCAGAAATATGCAATATTGAGTCCCCCTTCTGCTGATAGATTCTTAAAAATTTTTTGATGGGATGATTTCATTTATTTGTTTTTTCAGTAGTTTACATCTGTTTGTATGTCTGATGTGTGCATGTTTTCCACTTTTGATTTTGGTATGAATTTCTTGGGGTTTAAACTACAAATCACTGTAGCAGAGAATTAGGGAGGAATAAATATATCTTGTTTTATGAAAAATCTCTCTCTTAAAATGTCTAAAAAAAATTCCACAATGCAGAAAAATGCATCTGATATTTCAAGTTCTCTTTCCAGAAGAGGGAAATGTTTCCCGCTTAGTAGTGTGTGGGCTTTTTTCTTTTGGTAATAAATCGAATAAATTTCTCACTCTTGGCCTCCTGCTCCTCGTTCTGTGGTTGCCCTTTAAAAGCTGCCAGTTTTCTTAGATCAGTAGTTCCCAAACTGTGGTCTATGAAGAGTTGGCTGGTCACATGACTCTAACCCACTTATGGAACACTTTCCTAATGTTACTTTTCCATGTAAGGAATTGCTCTAGTTTTCCCAGGATGTTTAAATGATCACAAATGGAGGCTGTCCAGTGAGTCTTTTCTAGATAAATTAAATAGCATTACCTAAGTATTGGCACTGTGCAAGGTACAAGGACAGGGAATAATGAAAGTGCTGAGGTAACCTGAATCTCGAGTAAAATTGGTGAACATTTAAGGTAGAGCGCTGTACCTTCTGCAGTCCCCGTGAGTAGTGTAGCATCCCAGAGCTCATCTGAAAGAACCCAAACCTTCTGGCTTAAGTTCTCTTGAAGAGCCACTTCTGGCGTGCTGCTTGCTGTGAATCTTGTTGACATATATTAATGCAAGGGTGTCAGACTCATTCAGTGTGAGGGGCCACATTGGGGAGCAGGACACCTGATGAGGCCGTGTGTCTGCATAGGCTCTGCAACCCTTTGCCGTGCCCTGTTCAGAGTGGCATGGGCTCCCCTTTCCCCTTCCCTACTCCGCAGGCTCAAGCACCTTGCTTTTTCCCTACCCTGTGGGCTGCCCTTCCCCACACTGGTTCCTAGACCCTCTCCTGCTGGGCAGCACATGGACACCCCTTCCTCTTCCCTTTCTGCTTCTGTTACTGAGTGGTGGGAGGCAATAAGAACCAGTCTGAAATACTTGAAATACCATGGTCTGTCACAGTCACAGACACAGGCAGGCTGGGCTCCTGCCTCCCCCTCTCCCTACCCACTCACTGTCAGTCATTGAGCATGCTAGCCATTGGTTGGGCTGAGTCCCAGCTGGCCTTTGATTGGCTCATTCCCACATGAGCCCCTGATAATTTTTTCTTTCTTATTTGTGATTTGTGCAATGTGCTATCAATCTGACTGACAATGAACAGTTGGAGTGGGGGGGGGTACGGGGGATCTCTGGGAGCTCAGCCCAGCCTGCTATGACTGAGACTCTGATTTGTTGGCAGACCACAGCAGAGCTGAGCTGGGATTTGGTGGAGAGTTTCCTTTGTTTCCCTGTGCTGTGACTCAGAGCACATGAGTGAGCAGAAGCAAGTCTACCCCTGCTCTTCTGGCTGCAGCCTGTCTTTGCTGTTCACTGCTGCTGCAGAGGGCTCCCAGCCACAGTCCTGGCAGCAGTTCTGCGGCCTGGATTAATGCTCTTGGTGGACCAAATCTGGCCCACCAGCCTTAAGTTTGATACCCCTGTACTGATGTATTTTTTTAAAATCTTGTTTTCTATTTCTGCTAACTTCTGCCTACTTGTTTGACTGTTCTTAGGTTGTGAGCTCAGTTGGTCAAGGATCAGTGTTTATGTATGGTTACAACAATACTGAATAGTGACTACCAGTATCCTCCTAGTTCTTCTGAAAGGCATTTCAGCATTTGCAAGTTTTCCTATATTACCTAATATAAATTTTGGTAAAGTACATGGGGCAAAATGGAGCCTACAGGAATTAGGCACCTATCGACCACTGAATTTCAGTGGGGTTTGGGTGCTTAACTCGCTTAGGATCATTTAAAAAAACCTTATAAGAATGTTTGTGGTGATTGTACCAGCTATCTGTGTGTTCCCCAGAGTACATTACTAAATAAATATTTCTTAAGTATTGCTGGTACACCAGTAATCTTAGGATTTTTACAGCATGCTTCTGATTTTAAAAAGGATCATTTTTCACTGAATATGGTTATGGAATTGTAGATAAATAATGAGAAAATATATGTATTAAGAAAATGTAATCTGCTCTGGTTCCACTTCAAAATGTGATGAAAATTCCAATTGGCTTTAAAATTATTCACCATGAATTTCTTTGTCTCTGAGTCTGGTGAGAAGTGTGTGTAGTTCACACTTGAACTTTTCCCAGGCTTTGTGTTCTAATGTTGGAAATTCAGAACAACACTTGCAAAATAGGCTTTATATCTACCAGAAGGTTTGCCAGTGAGCCCTAGCAACAGACTTTAAGAAAAATGTAGTAGTTGGCTGTTAACCACACCTCTCGTTGTCTATATTTGAACGTGCTCTACACTAGAAAATTAGGCTGGCATGAATCCGTCACTCAGGATGTGAAGAATCAATACCATTGCATGGGGCAGTTAAACTAAACCAGGCCTCAACAAATCAATGTTTCTGATCACCATGGTGACCTGTCTTAGTAGGCTAGCTTCTCTGCAGAAATGTAATGGAAGAGGACTCTCTGGTGACCAAAAATAAAATTGGTGGTGCCTAGCTGTGAGCCAGTTTTGCCCACCCCTGAGATAAACGACATCCATGTGTAGAGGGTGCTCTGTTGATGGAAGAAGTCTTCTGTCCATTTAGTTATCTCCTATCTGAGGTGGATTACCTATGCCAACCAGAGGGATTCTTCCATCAACATACAGTCTGCAGTGTCCACACTAACATACTGCAGCCACAGTGGTGTAGCTATGCTGCTGTAGCATTTTAAATTTAGACAAGTGCTTAGTAGGTAGTGATGATGAATTGTCTTTGCAGCCTTTTCAGCTGATGATCTCACCTGATTTGCGCATTATTAAATCTATGTTTGGAGTCTTTATTTTGGTTTTATAGGGTGGAGGTGAGAGTAATTCTTTTTGTATGATAATTAAAAGTCTATTATGCTTGATTTATTCAAATGTGTTGTTTCATTAGCCTCACTTGAAATACTCCCATGAGTAAGATGAGCAGAATTTGAGCCAGTGTAGAGCCTTGTCTACACCAGAAATATGTCAACTTAACCTAGGTCTGTTTACAGCCACCACAGTAATATTTGTGATGGCTGATGTTGACAGTACCCTTCATGAGTTGATGGAGTGCGTTCTCACCAGGAGCACTTCCTTCAACCTAAGAGGTATGAATGGGGTTGCTGTGAGCCCCACAGGCTCCTGGTGGACTGCCTTGCTCCCACATCCTGTTCTCTGCTGGGGGCAGGGGGAAGCTGCCTGGGGCTTCTTGTTCCTGAGGAGTGGAGTCCAGGGAGTGAAGTCCAGCTGCCCTGGCATCTCATTCCTCCTCCTGCCACCAGGTGCTGGGGGACAGTTCCTAGACTTCTCTATTTCCTACTGGAAACTGAGCAAACGTGTCAGCCTTCAATTCCAGCTGGAGGGTTGGGTGCAGAAGCAACCCAGACTTTTCACCCTACTTCCAGCCAGGAGCAGAGACGAGCTGGTTAGCTCTCAGGGGTGATCTTGTCAGTTTCACCACTCAAAATGCCAGTCTTTCAGCTGAGGTAAGGAACACAGTCTATACTGACACGGTGTTGCCTTAACTAAGCTGACATAAGCCCTATGCTTCTTGGTGAGGTGGTTTTATTATGTCGGCATAACAGGGGAGTTACATCAATGGGAGGAGCAATTTAGTCTGTACACCTCCGCTGTTTCATTGGCAAAAAATGACTTTTGTCAATGAAACTATTCTGTAGACCATCCCTAAGTTGTTCTTTGTTGTTGCTTTTAAGATTTACTGTTTTGGATGCTTATTAAATGTATCTTGTTATTAATTCAGAAATATTTGTAACTACCTTTTCGTTAGCCTGATTTTTGACACCCATACGCACTTCTACTGACTTCGGAAAACCTGTTTGTCAATTGCTTCTCAGTTATTTGTTTTGGCCTTTGTCAATTCCCTGAGTTCCACAGGTTGACTGTGCATTGTGTGAAGAAGTGCTTCCTTTAGTTTGTTTAAATCTACTGTCATAAATCACAATAAAATAAAAACACAAGCAACCTAGCCCACTTTAGAGAATAGGATGGGGTATTGGGATAATGACTCTAAAATAGCTTGATCTAGAAATTCCCATGTGTGTTATTTTGTTATCTTGCACGAGATCACTATACTGCTGTAGGAAGAAGGTAATCCTGATCATGCTTATAGGTGAAAAAAAAAACAGGTAGGGTACTGGCACCCCATATTCCATTTACTAAATTTTCTGCCAGTGAAAATTGGGGATTGACCCTTAGAGAAGAAGCTGGATATTCAATCCTGAGACCCCAGAGATCTGTGTTGCCTGGTTTCTTTCCATCATATCATTTCTTTTCAGAGAGAATTCTTCCTCTGTAGGTGCCCCTGGAATTTCCCAACCCTTGATGGGGCTTTCACCGCATGAATAATGGAACAAGAACATACTTTGTCTTTCTCAGTCTACTCCTTCTTCTGCTACACATCACATGCAAGGAACTCATGATCCAGCAGAGGGAGAAGAACACTAATATAGACCTTTGTGACCTCTTCTTCAGCACAGGCCAAGGTTAAATATTACATGGCCCTTTGTACAACAGTTTTCATGCCTAGTCTAGCTCTTTCCAGGATCGCAGTGGAGCTAATGAACTTTCCAATGAAACTTTTGTGTATAACATGCATGCATATATATAATTGGACCATTTGTCACAAGGATAGATTTGAAAATGTAGATCACTTGCTAAGATCAAAAACATCTGAAATGTAATTTGTCTTACATCGCCCTTCCTCAGCCAATCCCAATTTATTTTCAAATTAGTGCAAATTTCATACTCAGTATATCACTTAGGTATTGCAATAGTGACCATAAACCATTATTTCACATACCATAAACACAGGTGCTGTGATTCTCCTCTAGTTCACTCAACCATTGGGGTTCACACATGCCAACATATGAAATAGGTCTTCTGATCTGACTTCTGAGCTGATCCTGAAGAGTTGACATCCACGTGCATGTTGAAGTCACCCAGAAGACAAATCAGTCTTAGTGACTTGACGGTCATTGTAGCTAATGACACAACTAGCTCACTGAGGACTGTGAGGTTTAACAGACCAGCTATCCATCAGTGCTGATTTCATCCCATGATATTCATGCGAAGTGGATGCATTTTGTAAAATCCCACATTGTCATGAAAAATCTTCTGCATTTGACGTCAGCTGCAACACGTGTAGCCACATCTTCCTCCCAGTTCCCTTGTAATTGATGATGATCCAAATATGCATCATAGGCAGCTGAGCAATAAAGTTTAGCCAGCACTTGATTATATACACAAACTTAGGAGCCTCGACCACAATCAGTGCATGGATAGTATTTATCAGCCACTGATCTTGGATTAAATAGCATGAGCCAGAGGGCTAGATTACTGTCTACTAACATCTTGTTTCTTAAATATTACAGGGCCAGTTGGACTGTTGTTATACACGAGGGGCATCTTTCTCTGTGGTACAAATTTGCCATTCTTGCCTTTTCTCCAACGTAACCCATCTCTTCCCCACCATTCCTACGGATCTCCTTATTTCTATGCAGATCTCCACTGTATTGTAACGTAATCAGGGTGCAGTCCGGAACAGTGAAGGTCTACGATGTCATCTCTGCCTTGCAACCTTGGGTGTCTCAAAATATCTTCTTGTAGTAGCACCAGTCTGCCTCTCACAAACAGCCTTCCAGCATGCAAGCCATGTCTTGAATTATCTCTGTATAACTACAACCTGCCAGCCCTATGTGGGTTACACTCTGGCTTTTACCCACAGTGTTACTCCAGTACACTCCCAGTTCCAGATTTACCCTCAAAAGTATATGCCCTGTACCCCCCCCCCCACTCTCTCCTGGGCAGTCCAAATATATTAAATCCATTGTTCTATTAAGAGACTATCATACACACAGCTTGCCATCTTAAGTGTAGTTACTCAGACACTTCAGTTTAAATGTGCTGAATTAGATATAATAATAAAATAAGTTCATAAACTACAAAAAGGGAGATTTTAAGTGAGTACAAGCAATAAGGTGTAAGAGTTAAAAAATGGTTACAACAAAAAGCAAGATAGAGCACTTTTCAGTGTGTAATTTAACAAACTATATTAGAGTCAAAGCAAATTTTTCACCATATGCTTCCAGCAGAATTACTGACCAGACTTGTTGGATCAGCACTCCTTCTGCAGAGTCTGGCAGCTACTTATTTTGTCTTCTGAGGGATGAACAGAGAGATAGACAGGGAGAGAGAATAAGGGTGTCCTTAGGTGTTTGTCCCTCCTTTTTTAGTTTAAGTCCTTCTTCGAAAAGCGCTTCCAGCTGAGAACCGAGACAGATAGTTTGGTTGACGGAAGTGACCATATGTTGTGTCTTTGCTAAGATCTGTTAGTCCCTGGCCCATTTTCTTGCCAAAGAATGGCCACTTGATAGGTGATGGCCCACTGATTTTTGTTAGTTCCTGGTTAGGACATTAGCTTGTGCTTTGCCTTTGAGAAGAAACTGGTTTAACCACTCCCTAGATTTATCTAGAAAGTACGTGGCAGCCATGATTTCATCTTAGATGCATAAATTTACACATAATGTTTCTAAATGCATTTTACCGTGAAATTACTGATCAGCAAGAGTTTTCAAATGATACATCACAAGACGTGCTGTGTCCCAAGATTATTAAAATAGCATGTAGAATCTGACTACAGGGGTATATTTTGTCATATATTTAACTTCATATCACCACCCATGTCTCTAATCTCCAATCCAAAATCAAGAGTTTATCTTCCTTCCTCTTACCTCATGCCCACTGTACTGCATCGTTCTCTTTCAGGGATCCGGATTGTCAGTATATCCTCAATCCTTCGAGGATCAACAGACTAGTTACATATTCCCCTTCCTTCCAGAACACTTGGCTTCCTACAACTTTTGATATAACATTCTTTCCCCATTGCTTTCGACAGTAACATCTTTCCCTCCTCACCTTAGTAAACCTTCCTTTTTAACAAAGAATATACTTCTGTATCCATCCTCTGCAGCAATTGTATGTTGGCCCATCTCATGCAATCTTCTACTCCCTTTTCTTGCTCTTTCCAGGGTGCCTCTCAAATTAATAACACAAACTCAATTTTCTCCTCTTTGAAAAACTCTCAGATAATCCTTCTTCAGACAAAATCTGACTTGATGTTTTGGTACTGAAATGTAAGCAAGTTTGAGAAGGTAATGCATGAGATAATTCTGCACAACAACCTTAAACAGAATTGCCGGTATGGTCATAGTTTTGGCAGGGCTGTCAGCTCTGGTTGCAAAAACAATGAGGGAGGCTGATTGCAAGGCTGAATATATAGCACTCCTAATGCAAAACTTTAAAAAAAAAAAAAGAAAGAAAGAAAGAACAAAAACTATATTGAAAGTGCAAGAAATCCATTGTTTTGGCAAATTCCCCTTGGTTAGCACCCCAGCTCAATAACTTGATAGACACAAGAGGGAAATTCTGCACTGCCATCTGTTACGCTTAACATCAGATAAAATGCTACATCCCAATTTGATTTATTTATGACATATAAATACTTGGCTCATTTTCTCTCTGTTAGCCAAGCAGTTACTAGAAACCATAATTTTATAGTCTTGGTAATTTATCAAATGAAATCATGGCATTTATATGAACTTCATAAATTACTAACTTTAATTTGATCTTAAGAAGTTGGTGCCAAAAGAATTAAGAAAGCCTTTGTTGCAGTGAAAGCAGCACAACGGAGGCACCTCTAAACTTTTTTTTAGCTACAGTTGTGAATATTTGTTTTCTTGAGTTTGGGCATCTGTATTATAGGCTGTTTATGACAGTGTAATAGTACTTGTGTAATGCTGTGTGGTTCTGCAATGTGCTAGAAATCATTATGTTCCCTCAGCTTCAAAGGGAATTGAAAACACTCAGCTCCTCACAGGATTTAACCCTACGTAAACAATGGCCTGGGGAAATGGAGAAAGAGTTGTTTGGGCTTTTTAGAAGATTCTTTATTTTTTCTTTTAAAAGGACACCATCAATTGAAAAGTAATATCTAAGTCTGAAAAGAGTCTACCATTGATACAGATGGTGCCTAAGATCACTATTAAAAATAAATCAGATAAAATATATTTTTCTCTATTTTTACAGTTTTGTTTTGTTTCTAACTTTTGACAACACTCTCCTCCTCTCCCCCAGTATGTCAGTTAAGCTCCAGTACTGCAAACACTTACGCACATACTTAATTTTAAGTATATGAATAGTTTCATTGGATGACGGTAAAAGTCAGTTGCCTAAAATTAAATTGTGTCTAAAAATTAAATTGTGAATAAGTATTTGCAGGCTTGGGTCCTCAGTCAGTTTCCGCTGTTTCACTGGGTCTTTCATATAGCCACAAGAGATAGAGGGATATTTTTTTAAAATAAGAAGAAAATAGCTGAAGCCACAAATACTGCATGAGAACAGAAAGGGGAGACGTGGTTCCTGAATAATGTTTTATAATGTTTATTTTTAAGTAGACTAGATTTCAGTTGAATGGTCTCCCTTTCATAAAAATTCATCTTATTTTTAAAAATTATTTCAACTTTAAATGAATGAGACTCAGATGGAAAAACAGAGAGGGTTTGATTTTTAGATTAAAATGTACTGTCAGGTTCATAGAAAGTATGTTGCTAACAAGAATGAAAGTGCAGTGGTTATAGTGTATGCAAGGAACAGTAGGGATTTAAAAGAAACTGCAAGAAGTATGATTTCCTTAGAAATGCTTGTAGGACTTCTGCTTAATTGCAACCAGAAGCTTGACCTGGAAGTGTAATGTTTTGACCCACTGGCTGTCTGGTTTCCTAAATGTATAATTTTACTCTCTTTAAATTGTGAGAAAATGTATTTTACACATCTGTAACCCTGTGTGTCCAGTGTACAAAGGACACCAAACCACCACCACCAGGAGCCCTCTCAGAAACAAACCAAGTAAATTAAATTTACAAGGAAGAAAATTCTTTTAGAAATGCTTGTTAAACGCTGAGGCTCTTGTTACTTGACTTGTAATGAGAGGTGGTTTCGGGCACAATTTGTATGGCTGAAAGACAAACAGTGTTTTTATTTTGGGTTTTACTGTGACATATAGCAATATTCTGCTTTGTGTTCTTTTATTATTAAACTGCTTTGCTGTATGATAGATATAGAAAATGTAGCATTTTTAGATTAATGAGAATCGTTTTCCTAACTTATCTTTTTCATCACATATCATGTAAACTTTATTTTCCTTTGCCGCAGTGCTCCTCTGAAAGGTTGACCAAGATAAAGACCAAGGACCTGACCCTGCAAAAACATATGTACACTCCAGACTTATGAGTAGGTCCACTGGCTTTGATGGGATTGTTTGTGTGAGTTATATGGGGCTCCCTCCCCTCCACACATTATAAGAGATAACATATTAATATATATATATATTTAAATAGAGAAAAAAATCACTTCCATTTAATTTGGTGCCCTTTAATGCCTGGCTTCCTTGGCAACTGCCTACCAGTAGTTCACCTATGTGGTTGGGCTGGCCCTGTATGTGTTTGTGTTTGCCAGATTGTGCCACACTTTCCATGTGTCTGTATTGCATGGCTTCTGTTGTGCTGAGACATACACATATGCTTAAATATGCACTGTAAATGTCACTCCTATTGACTTCAAGTGGCTGTGCATAAAGACAAATATATGAGTAGGTTGTGGAATAAGGGTCTTAATTTGTAAAATACTTATTGAAAAAATAAGTAAAATTTAGTAAAACTGGCACTATAGCAAATGACAAAGCTCTTCATCACTTGAATACTGGAAAGCCAATTTTGTGGATCCTTTGGGGGCATGCTAATTAGATTTGGTAAATCCCAGCAGTGTCGTAAAGGCAAATAATATATTTAATTTATTTTAATTTAAGAGAAATGCCTGTTTTCAAAAAATTTTCCGAACAAATCCATTCAAAGCCAAGAGATATAATTGATAAATCTTGTCTTAGGGGACCAAGGATGGAAGCTAGCAATCTCATGTTTGTTTATTTGCAGAATATTTTTTCACTATCTTTTGATTAACAGAAGTTCTGTTGTGGAAACCCCAGGATCAGGCTCACAACACTTAACTCATGGTTTAGAAATCTATTTTAACACTGAAACTGGTGACATGAAAAACAAGTGCATTTTTGTTTGAACCGGTGCAATATTGACACTTGTTTAACTTCCTCTTTTCTGTATCATCTCTATTTTCCCTCCTTAGATAAAATTCTTAAGAGAAAAAATTAAAAATCAGTTTTGGATAGTATCACAACTCACACTGGGCCAGGCTTTTATCTCATGTGAATTGATGCAGCTCCATTGAAGTCAGTGAAGTTGCTCCAGTCTCCACCAATTGAGGAGCTAGTCCATTATTTGGAATACACAGATAAGGAATTTGGGCTCTCTCATATGAATTACAACTGTATTTAAATACTGACAGAAACAAGATGGGTGAGCTTTCGAGCTCCATTTTTCAGATCTGGAAAAGGTATTCAGAGTGTCACAGCTAAATACAAGGTGGAACAGATTGTTAAATATAAAGAGTTAACACACATTGAAAGAAACCATTTAAATACTGAAAACGGCTTGGGTATTCAAAGGAGTAGCTAATAACCATAAGGGTATTTCCCTCTTTGCATTCAAGGCACTAGAACAATTTAGTAATGGACACACACACAGTCCGCTCACATTTCTTCATCATGTCAGAGGTGGGTCTTATGTTTGAATCACTGATATGTCATGTAAACTGGTGTTAAATCGCTATTTTTATAAGTTACTTGCACTAGAAAAAAGCACACTAGAACAGATTTGATTCAGTTCCCTTAGATCTATGGTCTTCTCTCTACCTCTGCTCCCACATCGTGGTATGTAGATTAAAAATGGTTTTTTTCTTCCTTTTCAGTGGGTTTCATTGCCTCACATGTAGGGGGTGCCTCAGTTTCTGGGCTGGCCCCGGTGTGTGAGGCAGAGTTGTTGAGGCTTGTGCTAAACAGTGTTCTTCATTGCAGGCACTAAATGATGCCCACAGAAATGTAGGCTTAGTGTGTGTAATTATACTTCAACTAAGAATCCTGTCTTTTTGAGATTAGTTAAACCCTAACCTTTCCCTCCACTGAAACTTGGAATGCAAGGGAGTCATTTGGTAGCATAGTTTTTTAAGAAAAAGTTCTTTTGGCTTTTCAGCTCTTCCAGTGAGGGGAAAAAATATTTTTCTGATTTAATAGCTACAGTGTCAAGTTTAAAATTTTATATAAAGATTTTGAAAACAAATGTGTTACTGTAATCTAACAACCAGCGTGGACAATGAAAACAGATGATTGGGTCTCAGCTTTGATTTTAGTCCATTTCTAATAAGTTTCATTTGTTTTTTCATTAGCTGTAATGTGTGGATTGCATGTTTCAGTGGAATGTTCTTAATAGACAACATAAATCTAGAAACCATAGTTCTCTCATATCTTTTTTTCATGCCTTTTGTCAAAAGAAATCCTTAAGATAACAATTACTGAATGAGATGATAGAGAGAGACTTTTTTTTTCAGCTTTATTATGTCATGGTTTTGATGGCATTTTACATCTTGTCATTTTCAGAGAGATAGCTTGCTCAAATAAAATTACATGTGTACCTAAGTGATGTCAGGAGTAGGTTCTAAGATGACATGAGACATATAAAAGTTGGGGTAGAGGTAGGCAATAATTCCTGTTAAATACATAGGTGTTGCCTTTCTCTAATTGGACCAGAGCCTCTCTAACCAGCTAAATGCTGTCTGATTTCTTTTAGTAGAAGTGAGTCTTGAGGCAGCATTTGAAAGTGGAGATGATCAGTTCAGATCATTTCAGAGAGATTGCTCCATGTAGAATGGGTGACAGAGAATTTATGTAGTGAGAGGAGTATGTATTGGAGGCTACTAGAGGAGAGAATCTGAGTTGTAAAGTGCCTTTAGGGTCAGGACAAGAAGGTGGAACTTGATTTGGAGGAAGAAGGGAAGCCAGTGGCAGCTGCAGTGGTCAGAGTGATAAACCAATAGATAATCTGTACAGTTGCATTTGTCATGGATAAGAAGAAGGATGCCATGTAGATGCTGAAGGAGGCCAGAGGGGAGGAGTGCCATAATCAAAGAGGGAGTAAGAGCATCTGTCCATGAATTTTTGTTGCTTGAGCAAAACAAAATTTGCATTTTAGAAATTATATAGAAAAAAAGTAGTAAAATGTGGTTGTGGGCTGGATGTGTAGTGGGAATGTAGGTGACAGGACGGATGCTACTCCTGTTGTCAATAGCCAAGAAAGGAGGTGGGTGGGGGAGAAAGGAGAAAAAGATCACTAGCTGTGTTCTGGCCATATTGTATTTATGCTTGACAGAGTCCAATTTTTATTTTTATTACATTTTTGACAGCTAATATTGATGCTTATTTTTAAACCTTTTTTTAAGATTGATTTCAATGTACTTTTTCATAGTTGGGTGAAATAGTTGGGGTTTAAAATTTTTTAATTTGGTATATTTAAATGTTCACGGTCTCAGGAAATGATGGGGTAGTGGGCAGAGAAAGTAATAATTATTCAATGACAGTAAACATTGAGAGTCAAAGAATTAAAGTTTTAGAACTGTTAAAACTAAAAATCTCAATTAGCACATGTTAAAACGTACAAAAGAAAAGTCCTTAAATTGAACTCTGATAAGTTCTGAAGCAACATTTTTTTCTTACTTTGCCTGTCTCTAAATTTCTATCATCATCAAGGGAAATACATTTTTGTCAGTTTGTGGATGTACCATGAAATAGAGGCTTGTCAACATTTATTCATAAAAATCAAACCCGTTGAAGCCTAACTATTAGAAGACCCATGGGTTGATGGGGACTACCTGTATTGAGTGAAGTTCTTCACCTAAGGAAGTGTTTGCAAGATCAGATTCTGTCTCTGTGCAGTCTGACTGAGTTATAGTATCTGTGAACCTGAATTATAAATTTCTATAGGTATTCCTAAATTCCATAGGTCACCTCTGCATAGCTATTTGTGTAATTTAAATGCATATTTACAAGTATGCATATGTTGAAACATCCCTAAAAAAGTCCCACAGTTTAAAGAGAGAGAAAATTGGAACCAGATTTGGCCAATGTGGCAGACCTTCAGCTGATATAGATTATCACCTACCTTTGACAGTTTACACCGGGCTTGACAAAACTGGGGCCCAGCAAGGTGCCTAGTTGGGATGCCCCTCACTGCTGAAAAACTGCAGTAGTGGAGCAGAGCCTCCCACCACTAAAATGCCACCAAATCCCCCAAGCTCTGATAAAGGAGCCATCAGTTTTATTGCTTGTCACCAAAGGCACTTCAGGCACCAGGCCACAAAATCTGGGCACTGTGACGATGTGGCGGTCAAAATTTATCAAGGCTTGGTTTACACTGACTGAGGACCAATGTATATATTTGACTATGTAATCATTAGGGCAAGCATTTAATACTAACTTTGTGCAGTTTGGGTCCATGCTGCAGAATTTGTTGTGCCTTACACAAGTTTCAGTGGCTTCCTCCTTTGTATCTAGGGGTATCGGATAGCAAGTGTGAAAAATTGGGAGAGAGACAGGCGTAGTAGGCACCCATATAAGACAAAGCCCCAAATATTGGGATTGTTCCTATAAAATCAGAACATCTAATCACTCTGTCTGGGTCTCCCCACAACACCAGTTTTGAATTTTCTATGCTCTAGGGTGCAGAGTCCCAAAATGCATAATATTTAAACTGAATGAACTCTAATGATTCTAATAAATGGGAATTTGCAGTTTGCATGTGTACAATATGCTATGGTCAAAGATTTATAATTTTGTTTCTAACTTAAATATTTTGAGACTTGGCAGAGGTATACAGTTGCATTTGGAATATTAAAAATAAGCCAACTTTTATTTATCTAAGTGCAAAAGAACATTTAAAATATTTTTAACCAGGTCAATCGGTGTTTTCTTACAAATTTACATCTCAAAACTACCAAATGGATTTTATTGAGCTTTCAGAAGAAAGTTCAACTGTTTGCTGAGAACAAGCCTGAGAAGTGCCAACCCAAAGAATTACTTTTTTATACTTAGAAGAAGTTGAAAGTAGGCTCAGAATGAGTGTGGTTCTTCAGTTCGCATATATTGCTAGCATGATGGTACAATCCTAAATGCAGAAGAAGAATTGCAATTGAAATTACACCTCATTCAAAAGCAGTGTATTAACCTAACACATGTAGAGCATGTTGAAGATGAAAAACTATGTGCTGTAAATATTACCTTTATAGCTTAATCTTTATGGATTAATGTACAGTATATTGAAAATTCAGGCTTTATATTTAGGATCTAATCTGTGAAACAATCTCATACTGAATTTATAGATTCTACGCTTCTCTCTACTTTTCCAATTTAATCTACCAAGTTTACATTTTTTATATTTCAGAGACTAAACAATTTAAATGATAAAAGTTGTTCTTTCAAATCAGAAGGGAAATTTTAATCCAAAACAGTGTGTCAGCAATTTAAAATGACTGAGCCCTGAGCAAAACTAGATATTTTAAAAAATAGCAAGAGAAAAGCTGTACAATCTGAAGTGTAGGAGTGTTAGGTCTGAAAATGTTTTGGGGGCAATCGGCCTTCTTAGGCCTGCCTTGTGGCTTTGGAGAAGACTTTGCTGAATTCAGTAACAGAACCATGCAGGTGCCAGATTTTGCTGGGAAGGGAACACCTGCCAGGCTATCCCAGATAACTCAGCAGCTCAGAGGCATTTTCCCAGGCTCCCACATGAATGGTCTCTAATAGCCGTGGGAGAGGGCTTTCCACTGTTATACACTGTACCACAGGCTCTTTCTGGCAGCCTTGTGGAAGCTCAAGTCAACTTGGCAGTAATTCCTTTGGAAAACAAGTGTTGCTAGATAGTTTTACAGTAAAAACTCAGTGTTTGATATTTCCTCTCAGTGCCTTGGGACTGTGAAATATATCAGGCAGGGCAAATTACCACTCCCTTAAAATGCTTTATTCACTGGAACACTTTGTTGCTTAAACTACACTGCATCCGTGCTCAGACTGCATTTATTTGGTCATATATTGGTTTCCAGTGTCTCAGTGAATTTTTTGGGGCTCTGACATTACAACTCCTATCACTTGTTTGTCCTGTTGTTTGATATGTACAGTTTCAAAATCAAAATAGTCCCCTTCCTGAAACTGATGTTTCATTTCTGCATTATTTACTGTAAACTTGAAAACACATTTTTCTGATTTTTGTGCTGGTAGCTTACAGTTGGGAGACTGGGGAGTGCACGGGCTCTTCAGATAGGAAGTAGAAGGTGTTTCTGTAGTACCTTCATTTCATGATCATGTTGTGTAAGAGAATAGGTAACTTGCAGATATTTTTTGCCTTGGAAGAAGCAGAAAGAATTCTGTAGTTTGTGTTAGTGACATTGAAATTTCAGCTGACATGGGCACAGCTGTGGTGTAGCTGAGCTACACAAGCTGATGTTACTGGAGGGAGCAGTTCAGAAGTTTCAAAAACAGTAATGCACTAGCAAGAGGTTTTTCAAAATGGTCATTAAACATCAAAGCTAATGTTCTTTTAAATTATGTTACATTCCAGTCCCTGACAGACAGATATCCACATCATAAAACCCACATCAGAACTTGGCTGTAACTGGCACCTTTGTGAGCATTTTTAGCCAAGTAATAGATGGGTGTGAAGACAGAACTTTTCTCTTCCTATTAGTCAGAATTCTTCCAGTTCTGGGTTGATGCAGTGTGGCAAAGCTTGATCAGCCACCGCTGATGTCGTCCCTTTTCTTTTATCGACAGAGGTTCTAAAAACGGTAAATGGAGGACTTCACAAGTAGCTTTTACACATTAGGTTCACTTTAAAAAGAAGCGTACTAGTTGCTGGAACTACACAATGTCTATACTGCAATGTTTTTTCATTGCATGATTGTATATTTGTTATTCAAGTATAGTTAAAACTATGTAGAAAACAACTTATTAGGCAAATTTGATGGCTGCATGTCTTAAATCATCGCATGTAAATATTTTTCACCTCCTAAAAGAAATGAAGAAAATTTTCATGGGTGCAGCAGTTGTACCAATTGATGCAAACAGTTACAGACTGCATACATCATTTAAGTGATGAATGGTGGCTTCTAGGGCTGCGGCACTGACATGATATCCCCTACTAAGCAATCAGTAGAATAGTGTTTAAGTGACCTTCCATTGGAGCCTCATGGTAATATCTTTCCTGCTGGAAGAAAGATTCCATATCAATGAAAGGGGAAAAATTAGAGATCTCAAATTACATTGTGGACATATGCAGTATAACTCTGTCATCAACGGAAGTCAACCTAAATCATGCACTAACAAGGGACAACTGTTTTTTGATTTTTTATTTTTGTCTTATTCCCCGGAGCAGACACATAGTAAATCAAAGGTCTTTAAGATCAATTTGAAACTCTACTCAGGCTGTTAGTCTGTCAAATATGATTAAAGACTTACTTCTTACCAAACACCAGAGGAGCAGGAAAACTAAACAGATATCCATGTTACTCCTTTTCGTAAAAAGAATCTCAGGAGTGAAGCATTGTGTTTTAGAGTGTGGTGGAAATGTAAAAGATTATCATCTTTGAAGTTTTGATAAAAAAAATATGATTACAATGAAGGTCTTGTTCTGTGTTGTGAGGTACATTCAGGTGGCGAGGATTTCATTTAGTTATCCGTTTTCTTCATTTAGAGATTTATTTGTCGATATGTATTTTTATTAGAGTTGGTCAGGATTTTTTTAGGCAGAAGGATTTTTAATCTGAAAATGCCGCTTCATCAAAACCAAAGCTTTTTGTGGAAGTGTGTCACTTTGGAAAGGATTTTGTGGGTGGGAAAGGGGAAGAGAGCAAAAGAGAGTGAGAGCGAGACCCACCTTCCATCCTAGAAGATCCTCATGGCTGGTGGTTAGGCTACTTGCGTAAGATAAAGGAGATCTCATTCAAGTACCTGCTCTGAATTGGGTATGTTTAAAGCTGTGGGTTTTTGCAGTGGGTCTCTCTTATGTACTTTTTGTGAAAATTGTTAAGAAGCCTAGTTGCTGGTGCAAAACGAAAACTAACTTTGAAACCTTGAAATTTTTCAGCAAACAGAATTCTTGTGTTTTGGCCAGCTCTAGTTTTTACAGGCATCTCTCTGTTCCACTGTTACTGAGATCACAGTGGAAAGCATTGTACTGTCACAATTACCGTTTGTTTATATAAGGCACAAAGTCTTATAGCTTTTGATTTGGCTAACCTCAGTGACAGTGTGTCAGAAAGATAGTGGATGCCAAATGGGAAATAGCTAACAACAATTTTCTTTAATCACGTGCTATAAATATGCAACTAATAAAGGTGATGGATTGAATCCAGAATCTTCTGACATGTTCCTTATTTTTAAAGGGTAGTTTAACTTGAGACATCTTTATACGGTCTTTAAAGGGAATCAAATATTACTTGTCTTCCTAGGGGAAAAAGATGATTGATCAATTATTTAGGGATTCATTATGGCACAATAGTGCATGAAGGATAGTGTGGTGAAACACCACTGCAGGGATCTTATGCAAACTGGCGAGAAGGGAATGAAACTTCATTGTGTCGGCACCAACAGCTGTGCCCTCGACCCCTGGTTAGCTCTCCTGATTAGAACTGGGAGCGGGATATGTGGTCCTGTTCCTTCCCTTGCATCCTTTCTAGAATCAAGAATGGCAGTAAGTTTTTCTGTGGTACCTGTCATCAAGGTCCCTGAATGCCTCACAAACTGTAATGAGTTTGACCTTTTAACATCCCTGTGAGGTAGGGAAGAAGCAGGGTTTTTTTTTTGTGATGGTACTGAATCCCAGCACCTTTTTTGCTGGCCTGGCTGCCCAGCTGGGAGGGTGGAGTCAGCAGGTGATAGGAGAATACTGACACTTAAAAAAAAAAAAAAAAGCATTGGAAGAATTATTATTCCTACTTTACAAACTGAACGGAGAAATAGAGTGATTTGCCCCAGGTCCCTCGGGAAGTTGATGGAAAGGCAGAAGAGAACAGAGTAGAGCCCAGAGTTTTGGAGTTACTATCGAGTGCACAAGATCATCTTCAGAGCCTTGAAGACACGGATTCTAAGTGTGGTCATCTGCTGGGAATGAGGCTTCTTTATACCCTACACTTTTCTTTTGATGCACCCATGCTGAGACTGGCCCAATTTGACCCACTATGTAGCATCTGTCACTGTAATAAATATAACCTGATCTTGAAGAGCACTGTGCCACTCACTTTTCTTACTTGGCTGAATGGGATTGGCATGTGATCGGCATCTTTCAGAATCCGCTCATAGCAGGTATCTCCATACCGACCTTTTTAAAACTTTAACAAGCCAAGCTCTTCTTCTAAAAAGCTACTGATTAAGAAAAATTTCCAGCTGTTCTCTTGATTTGCATGAGTGCCAAGGGGTCATAGTGAACAGAGCCTTAGTCTCCAGAGCTGTTTGCCAGACACCTTTTGTGGGCAATGAATTAATTAAAAGTAATTTCTATGATTGGATGACATAATGTATTAATTTTAAAATCCAGTGTGGGGGTTTTTGTATTTTGCTTTTGGTTTTGTTTTGCTTTGTTTTTCACTCTGCTGTATGTTAGCTTACTACTGATTCTCAATGTGTTGTGGTTTTTTTTAATGTTTCTTTTGTAGAGATGCATATCTTATAAATGAGAGCTGCACCTTTTTTTCCCCAAACAATCAAGAGATCTTCATAGGAGATACATAGCATACTGTAAGAACAGAATGCCGTTCCACTTAATACGTCACTCTGTTTTATGTTTCAGGTGGCAGTTTTCATATTACAGCCTACTTCACGAAGAGGTGGGTCAATCTCCGTTGTGCTATGGGGAAGCAGTATCATGGTAAGTACAGTTTCTTACTCAGTTACTTAACATTTAGCACAGTTGGGAAAAGGGAGGGGACCTTAACAATATGTTTCTTTTAGCATTTTGATTGAGTTCATTCATTTCCATTGTTTTGGAGGCATTAATCAAAAATATCCCAAACAGTTGTTTGTTTGTTTTGTTTTTAAGTTTAAAGTTGCTTACTGCCTGACTCAGAATAATCAGCTCAGTGAGAACAGATTTCATATTTGTGATGAGACTTGACATTTCACTGTCTCCACTGGGTGAATCAACCAGAGGTTGCGCTCTGATTAGTCACATCATTACAGCTTGAGTAGTTGTGGCATCATCTGTGTGGTACAGGTGTATGCAAGCAAAAGCTTTCATTCAGCCTACTGCTGTAAAGTTCCTACATAAATGATGTCATTGGGTGAGATTTTTTTCTTCTTTATGTTTTCCCAAGCCAAGATGCTTCATAAGGAACTTTTATCAATCCTGTTGTTCAAACAATAAAAAGGAACCATAACAATCACTCCCTTTCAGTTGATCTTTTGAATTTAAAAGAAAAATAAAGTAAATCCACTAAGTCATTTTAAAACCTTTTAACTCCTTGAATAAAAATTTTAGAAATACCTCTTAGATTTCATAGGGTTTTATTTGCTATGTTTATAAACATTTGCTCAGTCTGTTCTATCTCATTTTACTACTAGTTTTGTCTAATCATAAAGAGTGCAGACATTAGAGAGTTGATTCTAAGTATTTCATCAAATCTACATCTTCACAACTGTTTTGGAGCATGAGATTCTATTGCAGTATCTTTTATATCAAAATTTTATTTCTTTTGGATCTAAGTTTTTTTGGCATTTTACTTGAAGTATTTTAGTTTAATGATAGATTTATTAACAGCAGAAGGCTATCTGGCAAAATACAGCAGTGAAAATAGGTGAACTACTGTAGAATGTGTTTGATCCCCAACAGTAACAGAACAAAGTCTAAGAGGATAAGATCCTGTAATGAGTTCCAGGGGAATAGAACCTTCTGCTCGCACACCCGGGTCGCTGAAAGACAATGAGTGAAATTTGTTGTTCCTTTGTCATTAATAGTAATAATTAATAAAAACTACAGCTGCACTATAATAAGCGTATTGCGTGAGCTAACGAACACTTTGACTTCCGCTGTTCCGTTAGTCAGGATACATGTAACACCTCAGCCAAAATGCACACATTCAGCATCACCTAAGTAGAATTCTGTATTTTGGAATTGATCTTCATGCTGCATTAGTTCATTTTAAAGTCAAAGCTGAAGTAACACACATTGAGAATGTTCAATATCTGAGGTTAGGAGCAACCCTTGTGCACGTGCATGTTTTCCTGCCTGTACAGAGGATGGGGATGATTGCACCCACTTCCACCCCAGCACCATTCCTTATTCCTTCAGTTCCAAAGGGGTAGCTGTGTCAGTTTAGTTCAGCAAAACAAATAAGGAGTCCTGTGGCAGTTTCAAAGACTAACAAATTTATTTATCACATGAGCCTTTCGTGGGATCAAAAACCCACTTCGTCAGACGCCAAAGTGGGATTTTCTTTCATGAAAGCTCATGTGATAAATAAATTGGTTAGTCTTTAAAAGTGCCACAAGACTCTTTGTTTTGTTCCTTCAGGCATCTTTCTGCTTCGGCCTCTGCAGGGCTTGTGGGTGAGATCAGAAGACCATGGGGTCTCGCTACAAAACCACAGCACCAACCCACAGGTCTAGTAGAAATTAGCACAGCATTAGCTCTTGTAAAGTTACTGTCATGGCTCCTCTTGAGCAGCCATGGGAGGACTTGGCAAATGGCTGCATGGAGCATGCTGCCAGTGAAATAACACCGTCTTGGGGAGAGGCAACTATATTCCTTGTGTGTTCACAGCATTTTGATGAAGTGTCCTGAGGGAACCTGAAGTCAGTCTCAGCGTTCCTGCCTATCTTACCTCTTCCTCTCCCATAAACAGGGTGTTCTGGCCCATTGGTTTAAAGATATCCTGAAACATTAAAGTCTGACAGTTTCACATATAAATCAGTTGTTGTGGAAATAATCTTGGATAGTGAAAACTGTACACCTTTTGCTCTGCCCTCTAGCATTTTTGTCACTAAATCAAGTGATGCCTGATGTATGCTCATTGGATGAATGATTTAGAATTTTTATTACTGACTCCTCTTCCCCTAATAATTTTAGATGACTAAGAAGTTTGGGTTTGGGGACTGTGTTTTTCAGAGTGAGATGTGTGAGACTATTATGGTAAACAGTTATAAATTGTCCAAAAACTTTAAAACTCACCATACTTGCAGTTTGAAAGATTTTTCCATATGCCATGCTATGTTATACTGCTTTTATGCAGTTTGATACAGTACATTATACTGATGGTTTAAAACTTTTGCAATGAAATGATTAATAATCAGACTAACACAAAGAAAGTCACACTGAAAGACTTGCCTGTGGGGTTCCATGTGATATATTTGTCCAGAGCTCAGGTGAACTAATTTGCAGCCTAGTCTTTCCTTTGGAGAGCTGAGCTTACTTTGCCTTATTGATAACTGAATGATTTTGCTTTCCCTCCTCTCCACAAAAAAGTGAAGGGGACAACAGAATAGGGAACTGCAGATAGTGAGGTGGAAGAAGTGAATTAATTGGGCATTTTAAAATGACTGCTTTGACTTACAAAATGTAGTACTCAGATAAGTTGCCTTTAAAAAAGCTGTGTTGTACAGAAAGATATACAAACAAGGAGTCCTTTGGCACTTTTAAAGACTAACAAATTTATTTATCACATAAGCTTTTGTGGGAGAAAATCCTCCCATGAAAGCTTATGCAATAAATAAACTTGTTAATGTGCAGCAAGACTCCTTGTTTTGCTGAACTAGACTGGCATGACTACCCCTTTGGAGAGATACGTGTAATCTTTTTTTTTTTTCTTTTTTGTTGTACACAGAGCTGCGTGTATTTCCAGACAAATTTGTGGTTTGCGTCACTAGACTTGAAACTAATCCCAGTCTTTGGACAAGTGAAAATAGAGCAATGGTATGTATGAAGGACTACTAGAATAGTCTGATTTATCGTTCTGTGGTGAGATGTGTTTTTGTGTAGACTTAGTCATTAACATGCTTAATTTTATATTTTCTAGGGATGGAAAATACCATCTAAACAATTGGGCTAAGATGTTCAAAATGGGAGCTGAAAAGTTAGTCTTCTAAGTGCACATTTTGTCATCTAACTGAGCGGTCTGATTGTCAAATGGAATGAACACCTGACATTTTCTGCTGAGGACAATGAGAAATGCTAGAAGTCAGCACTTTTGAAAAGTAGACCACTTATTTAGAAACCTATTTTAGGCATCCATTTTAGACTACTTGGCCTTGAAACCTTTTGTGTTACCAAAAATTAGGATTTATAAGGTCCTCTGTATTACTTGTTTTGCATATCTCGTCAGTGTCTCTGGTTCATAAGACAACTCAAGAGGGTCTATGAGGGCATGCAGCACCTCCTGGAAGTAAGTGATAACTAGAAGAAAACTTATTTGTTAAAAGAAACACTGTAAGGTATGATGCTTAGTTTTTCCATTTTTAAAATCTGTAATGAGAAATGGGCTGTGTTGTACTGTTTGTTCATGAAACACAAGAAGTGTTTTGGAACACTATAGGGGAGGCAACCCAAGAAGATCTAACTACTGTGGGGCAGTTAATAATCTTTACCAACCTGATGACATTTTCTTAGTGATAACTATTGGAAGGCAAGCATGGAAAATTGGAAAGTGATTATCTGGAATAACAGTGGAAATGGGTTAATGAAGGCTTGAACCAGTTGAAAATATGCTAACAATGGAGAATTCATTGATAAAATCAATTTGCTGCTAGAACCTATAAAGAGGTAGTTGTGGGTTAAAGTGTGAAAGAGATTCAGTTAGTGGTAATATGAAGGTACAGTTCTGGGATAACAATCCATGTTGATCAGCAACAACAAATGAGAATTTCCTTCCTGTCTTGGCTATAAAAAACTTGATTCTCCACAGTCTTGCATCATATATTGTCATTTACGTTTGTGCAAAGTGGATATAAGGTCAGCATGGTAGTGTTTTTGGATTTGCTTTGCAGTCATGTAAAGGACCACACAAGGTGTGATGCAATGGAATAGGGAGCATCAGGTCAGAAATTTTAAAACAGAAATAAATGGAGATTCCTCAAAAGAGAGAGAAGTGTTCTGCAGGGAAAATGGAATACTAGCATAACTCTGAAGGGAGAATAAAGTATTTGGAAGAAAGATATAAAAGTTGCTTGTGTTGCACGTCCCTCACTAAAGAGAGGACTGGATAAGAAAGTATTTCAGCTTCTTTGAGAGTGTCTGATTCTATAAATTACAGTGTTTCAAGTAACTGAGGTGCATTAGAGGGCAGAAGAGGACATTTGAAATGTCTTTAAGTAAAACAACATTACATCAAGAGCAAAACAGACGTACCATATTTTGGTTTTGCTAGGAAAGGGCTTCTGATAAATATGTGCACCTTACCTAATGCTGATGTTAGTTTTGCAGTATTTCAGACTGGACTAATCATTGACAGAGGTACAGCTGACAGATCTACTGGCTGTTTGAGGGTGGAATGGAAAAAAAGTCTTTTCTTTGGATGGGGCCAATTTATAAAGATTAGTGGTAGGTTTTACACAGAGTTAACATCTCCTAAAATAGTGTGGTTAAGGTGCTTGTTGTTCAGAGATGCCAGGAGGGGGGGAGAACACTCTTATGAAATAAAATTGGACTACTAATTCACAATGTCTAATTCAGTGACAGGAAATTAGAACCAAGTTATGTTATATTTGATGATTTTTGGGTTTTGGTCAAGTCATTACTGCCTTTGCTGGTTTCATAAAATCTGGCCTACATTTAGGTTTCAGATCTTCTGATATATATATATATATTTTTTTTTGTTTATTAAAAAGTCAGTATTGTATGTTTGTGGATGTTGTCGAACAGGTAGTTTACATGAGGATTTGCTTAATTTTCATCTCCTATTTTCTGTGTATAGAACCACACATTTTTAAAGAGAAGCCTAATGCATTTGCAGCAGAGTAAGGGCCAGAGTTGTGTATAGTTTGCCATATGGGTGGGTATACTTGAAATTATTGGCAAAATGAGAACCTCCCCACGTTTGAACAAAATAAACCTTGTATGCATTTGCAGTGGGCCAGCAGATTTCCTCTTTCTTGGCAAGATCAGTGCCCAAAGATTAAGCTGGGGAAGTTGCAGAAACTGTCTTTGGCCATCCAGGTGTGTGAAGTGGTATTTGTTAGGTGATATAGTGAGGTAGGCGAGAGCACACTGATCAGTTAAGTAGCAACACAAGTCAGCACGAGTGTATGGCATTCACTGAAGAATGCTGAAGGAATTTATAGATGAAATGACTGAACTTTTAATGAAAATGCACACTTTCTCATTAAAACCAGCTGCTGTACTGTGAGATATCAAATGTTGCATATATCTTTTAAAAGGGCCTGGTAATCCTGAAAATTACAGACCTTGGTAACATTGTAATCCTCTCCTTTCTAATTGTCGGGGCTTCTAAGGCTACACAGCTCCTTGTCTTATGTAGTGATATCCATAGTAAATCAATCTGCCTTGTGACTTGTCCTGCACTTTGCATCTCTTTGAGGGCTATGTATATGTGTTGCCAGTAGTTACAAGTTACTGCACAACTATTTTAAGAAGGTACATTGATTCATAAGATACAGCATGACAGAGAGAACATTAAAAAAAGTTCCTGTATTCATACCAGAGGTGACGTATTACATTAGTCTTGGGCCCTGGTAGGCCCATCTTTCGAACACTTCTGCAAGGGTCAGGGCCTTCATTTGACAGAAGATCCTGTCCACTTACTGAGTCGGAAAAAAAGGCACCAGATCACTTTAGGAGTAGCCTTTTTATGCCAAAAGCCCTTTCTTTGTCAACTGATCTCTAGAAAACCCAGTTTAAACCAGTATAGGCAAGCCTCTCCAGGGGTTGATATCTCCCTGGAGGTATTTACAACCTGAATGATTCACTTTAATCACTCCCTGCTGTTTTTTGTTCCTACAAAAGCTAAAAGTTACCCTCCTTCCTTGTAGTTGCATGCAGTCCCTGGCCTGCAGCGATACATAAACCGTTCATAAACTTAATATAATCTTGACCCAAAATACATTAGTGGCCAATTGCTGTATCTGTCCCAACATGTAAAATGGTTAAAAAAAAATTAACTATAAATCACTAGATAAAAGTTGATGGTAATTAAACAATTTAATTATAAAGCACAAGATAAAAAATATGACGGATACAAATCATCATGGCATCTGCAAAGATTTTGCCATTCAAATTGACTAGAATTCTTGCAGTTGTCAGCAACAGAACAGATAGAAAAATTGCTTCTACCCCCACCTCACCCACCCTGGACTTGCAAAAGTTTTTGACAAAGCCCCTTGCAAGAGATCATTAAATCTCTTTAAAGAAACTAAATAATACCACAGCAAAATACATAGATCTCCAATGATATGGAAGTTTCAGCATAGCAAAAGGCTAACAGTTGTATACTCCAAGGATCAGTATGAGGAATGGAGATGTTTAGTATATTAATAATCTGGAGAAACAGATGAACAGTACTTGTCAGAATTTGCATGTCATGCACAATTATTTACCATTGTCAAGACTAGAGAAGACTGTGAAAAACTGCATAGAGATCTAGCTGAGCTGTGTAGTTGAGCAGCATGCTGATAAATTAAGTTGATTGTTGACAAATGCAAAGTAATATAGCCTGGAAATAACAATTTGAACTCCTCATACACATTGCTGGCGTCTATATTAAATGTAACAAAAAAGGCTTAAGTGTCATTGTAGACAATTCAATGAGAACATCTGTTCAGTAACTTCAGTGGTCAGAAATGCAAATGAAATGTGAGGATGCACAAGGAATTAGATGGGGGAACATTGGGCAGTCTTAGATTTCTACAATTCAGTGCCATTGTTCACATTCCACCCTTATGCAGATATAGTGCTGTCATATTTTTCTTTGCTCACTCTTCTCCATTCCTCAAGTCAGAGGGCTGAAATTGAGTTTGAGGAAGAGTCTCTTAAGTTAGTGAGAGCTTTACTGCTTCTCAGTTTATTTCTTCCCCAATTCATATAATGTGATGCATAATAAAATAAAATGAAAAGAAATCTGAAAGTAAAAAGTTTGTCCTTGGCATTAGTATTTCCTGAGCTTGTTTATGCCTTTATAATACAAGGCTGAGACCTGCTGGTACTGCCTGTTTTATATGCCCTGTCTAGATAGAAGTGGAAAGATCAAGAATGAGACTTTTAACCTTTCTAAGGTCTCTACAGTCATTTTCACGTGGCATAATAGTTATATAAACCCTGCAGTTCTTTTACCTGTTGATGGATTCTTTTTCTAAGTTTGTCTTACCCTTTTATACTAAGAGCTTTTTTTTTTCCTGGCAGAACCAGATGTATTTATTTATTTGTTTTATAAATGAATCCTGATACTGTGTAACTTACATTCTTTAATTAGTAGTTTGTTTTGTTGGCATTTAAATTGAGAGCAAAGGAAATAACAATTTATAACTATAGAAAAATGAACATAAAGGGTATTTTGTGTAATATGTTTTTGTTAGTCAGCTGTTTCTATTATGTGATGTGCAGTGGATGCTTCAGTGATTGTAACATTTAGACTAGTTATTGGACAGGTAAGAGTACCCCACTTTCCACTGACTCAAAGCAATAGTACAGGAGTGCATTAGTTTTTTGGGCACCCATGTATCATTTTGCTGTTAGTGGATAAGGTAATGTTGCCCTTGTCTTGAAATTTGTAATAGAAAAACTAACTTTTGGCTTTTGTTTATAAAAGGTCATTTAAAGAATTTCTTTTATAACATCCTCTTGCATACGTTTTGGAGGCAAGAAACTTGCAATTAAGGGAGACTTGACTGAGGATATGATCACTGAATCCATAATTCTGAGTTTTGTATCATCACCCTATGAAATCAGGAGTCATTTATAGTTCAATCAGCTAACACTGATTAACCATTAATTAACATTTTTACTTTCAAGCACATATGCGTATCATATGTCTTAAAACACATCAGTATCGTACGTTTGTTTAACCACCTTTTCTTCGGGGTCATTAGGTATGTGTGTACTTGATAGTTTTTGTGTTGTGAGTTTTAAGTTGTTAAACTAATTATTAGTGTTGCTGTATTGTGATATTAGATATTGTACAGTCACTTTGTTCTAACTGTGTTTCATTGGGAGATTTCCTATTTGTCAGTTACCCACCTCCATGACACTTAAAAGTAACTCCTGAATCAACCAGTAGTGAACGGAGTGCCCCAGGGGTCGGTCCTGGGGCCTGTTCTATTCAGCATCTTCATTAATGATCTTGATGATGGGATAGTTTGCACACTCAGTGAGTTTGCGGATGACAGCAGGCTGGTGGGAACGATAAACGTGCTGGAGGGCAGGGACAGGATTCAGGGAGACTTAGACAAATTAGAGCAGTGGGCCAAAAGAAATCTCGTGAGATTCAACAAGAACAAGTGCAAAGTCCTGCACTTAGGATGGAAAACCCCCCCACACTGCTGCAGGCTGGGGACCAATTGGCTAAGCAGCAGTACTTTAGAAAAGGACTTTAGGGTTATGGTGGATGGGAAGCTGGGTATGAATCAACAGTGTGCTCTTGTAGCCAAAAAGGCTAATGGTATATTGGGCTGTATCAGTAGGAGCGTTGCCAGCAGATCAAGGAAGAGATGTGATTATTTCCCTCTATTAGGTGCTGGTGAGGCCACATCTGGAATATTGTGTCCAATTTTGGGCTCTCCATTATAAAAGATGTTGACAAATTAGAAAGATTCCAGTGGAGGGCAAAGAAAATGATTAGGTGGCTGGGGCACATGACTTATGAGGAAAGACTAAAGAAACTAGGCTTATTTAGCCTGCAGAAGAGAAGACTGAGGGGGAATTTGATAGCAGCCATGAACTACTTGAAGCGGTGCTCCAGAGAGGAGGAAGCTAGGCTGTTCTCAGTAGTAACAGAGGATAGAACAAGGAGCAATGGTTTCAAGCTGCAGCTGGTGAGGTTGAGGTTGGATATTAAGAAAAACTTTCTCCCTGGGAGGGTGGTGAAGCAGTGGAATGGGTTGCCTGGGGAGCTTGTGGAATCTTCGTCTTTGGAGATATTGAAGGACCAGTTATACAATACCGTAGCTGGGATGATTTAGTGAGAGTGGCCCTGCTTTTAGCAGGGGGTTGTGCTAAATGATCTCATGAGGTCCCTTCCAACCTTATGAGTCTATGAATAACAATCTGAAATATGCAAGATTTCCTAGACTTTTGCTAGAAAAGTTTTGGGTTCCTATTTGCTCGTTTCTTTGCTATGGAGTGCTGTATTCTAAACTTACATGTTTTTAAAATGTGTGCTGTCTAAGGTTAAAACTGTTGAAACACGGTCGTGCATTTCTTCATTCTGTTTGTTACCTGTGTGGACTGCTGTCATGTCAAAATATCCTTTTCTCTTTTGGTGTCAGTGAGAGAGTTTCTGGGACAAAAGAACATGATTACCATGAATAGTTCCCTGAACGGGCTATTTTCTATTGAATAGTAATGGCAGAATAGTTTATAGGTTAATTTTTTTTAAGTGAACAGCGTGTTTAAGTGTCTTAGATGTGGGGTGTCTAGCTTAAGACTCTTAAAGGATTTGGCTTTCAGAGGCAGGTTTTTAGGAGCCCTGAAAATCAGCCCCTTTAGAGTATGCAATATTACCACATCTCAAGTCTCACAATATTTTATATTTTTCAAAAAGCACCATCTTTTGAACTCAATGGATTCTGGGAAAACCTCACTTTCTTTTAAAAGGAAAGTAAGTATGTGGCCTTCATGGTCCCAGCTAAAAGCTAAAAATTTTTCCCAAATGCACCTTAAAACTCAGAAACCCAAAGGCAAATAAAGAAACCTATCTTCTATTTCTTTGTAAATGTCCTGATTTTTGAGCCAATCTCATGATTTTGGGGGACTTTACTGCTAATTTTTGAAACAGTTTGGCAATACGGGGTGTCTCGAGTTAGGCACTCAGATTCACTAATCATTTTTTGAAAATATAAATTTTCTGAGTGTTTCTGAAAAGAACTTTATTGGAATGCTTCTAGCCTTGCTCTAGCTAGTACAAAGTAGCCTAGGAAGTTTGACAAGAAAGTTTTTAGTTATAGAGAAATCTGACCTCAAGTGAATTTGGGTTTTGATACTCGATAGTGAAGACTTTTCAGATGTTTTCCAGGAGTAGTGTATAGTTTACTCCAGAAGTGAAGCTGTTCAAGATCCGTGTTTAACACTACCAGTTTTTTCAGTTCATCAGATTGTTCATCTGATTTCAATCTGGCCAAAAGCTTATATGATCATATGCCTCAGCATTTTCTAAACATGGGTAATCCAAGCTTGGAAACTCCTTCCTTTGCCTCCTCTATCAGAAGTTACTGGGATTGGTGCTTCAGGAGCTGAACTCGCAAATCCTACCAGCATACTGCAAGATTTGCCTCAAAGGTCAGAAACTGGGATATATAGGATGGGTAGAGATTTGCCAAACTGTGTCGTTGGCAGCCTCCTTACCTCAGTCAGCTGGATCAAGAGATCTGGCCCAGTGATTGGAACTAGGTGTCTGGTGGGCTCACTCTCACTTGTGATCTCTGCCATCCAGTAAAGTATGGGTTTGCTGCTCTGTTTTAGCAGCAGTGTCTCTGCTACCTGGTCCTCTTTGCTGGTAACTGGACTTATTTGGAGGGTAGAGTGTCTGACTAGCTAAAGGCATGGACAGGGTTTCTCCAGTGTCTGGTTCAGCACTCTGACCCCGTCTCTCAAAGCCTTGGCCAGTTTCCAGGTGGCAGTCCTGGAATTCTTCTGGCCAGTGAAGCAGTGGTCCTTGGCATGTGTTCTGGGCCTCTCATGAAAAGAAGAAGGTTAGGATTGATCTCTGTCAGGAGCCAGCTTTATGCATTCCAACTCCAGGCATTGTAGAGCCTCCTTTGTAGTGCTTGTAGTCCAGTGTGGAGCCTGCTGGTGTACACCATCCTCTGCTACCTCCATGGACTCCAATATGACTGGCCGTTCACTTATATTAGCCTGCAGAGTCTCTCCCAAGACCTCTCTGGGTAGCCAGTGTTTTATCAGGAGTTCTGAAGGACCTGCAAGCATTTCTGGGAGAGCAAGTCTGTGGGGGTTGCTGGAGAGATCTCCTCCTGGAGCTCCTGCTGCATAATCCCTGTCTTCTTCACAGGGCGATGAAGGACCTCTCAGTGTGCTGCAGGTTGATCCTGGTTTTTATCACCAGAATCAGAGTTCTTGGACCATGGCTAGTGGGTCTGGGTGGATTTCAAAGTGCTCAGCTAGCTCATGTAGCTGCCCACACCTTTTCTCCCTCTCCCTGTGCTCCAGGAAGTAAAGGCCACCCTGCTCGTCAACTCTTGCATAACTCAAGCAGGGCATGATGCTGGACCTTCACCCTGTGACACCTCCAATACACTATCTAATTCAGCCAGTCTATCTCTTAAGTTACATTCAGGAAACTAATCTATGCCCTCATGGGGCACATTCTACATTTTCACACCATTATTTCTTGTCCTGATAGCAAACAGTGAGATATCCTTCCACTTAGTAAGAGTGAAGACCCTCCGGTGGTACTGCCTCTGTTCAACTCTGCTCCCACAGCTCACTACGTATATTAGTTGGTGGCTCTTTCATGAGGTTATGAGCATGGGCTTGCATCTGGCATGGTTTGTGGACACATCCAACACTTGCGCTTTTGCAACAAGAGGGAGACTCTGGCACACACCTACGTACTTTGTGCTAAGTTGCAGCCCCATTTCCACTTCTTCCAGAATCCAATGGTGATGTTCCAGATGCAGTTCTCCCCTGTGTCAGTTCGTGTACACCTAGCCCATCCAGGCCTCCACAAAATTACAGAATCTCCTCGTCAGCCTCCTTCTGGAACTGTACCAAATGGCCATCAGGAAGGAGGCAGCTCAAAAGGAAGGTTCTCTGCAACCGTTGGTCTTGCTCCCATTCCTCTGTTATCGCATTTATCCACATGGATTTCCTTTGGATGGCACCCACCTCCTCCTCGGACCTGTTTGCATAACCTTGAGCTGTGTTTGGGGGTCTTTGGACAATGCCCCTTTCTGGTTCCCTTACTTTGAATCTTTGATGTGAACACCCATTTGTGTTTTATCATTTGTTGTCCCAGGGAATCACTTGTTTTGTTGGGCACTGTGGCTCTTCTTGAAATGAGAAGAGCCAGGAGATTTTCATCCTATGTAGTTTTGGCTCACCTTTCTTCAATTCACATAGACTGCAGTAGCATACTCTAACTCAGTCTGTAGGGTTAGGACTTCTTTACACAGCATTTCTGTGTTGAGAGCCCTTAAAAGGTGCAGGCTAGACAGAGCATAGTTTCTCCAATCCACGCATGGCCACAGGCTCAAAGCTGTGGCCAGAGTTGCTCTGAACTGTGCTGTAGCCATACAGAACAAGTGAGGACAAGAAAAAAGCATTCTTTCGGATAAATGTTAATATCCAAGGCACTAGCTGAATCCTGATGAGTTCTCTATTCAAGAGACATGGTATCTGATCTTATCAGTTTGTAAATTTTGTGAGACCTGATTGCCAATATCAAGGGCACTCTTTCCCTCTTTCAGTGGAAGAGATTCTCCAACTCAAGTGAAGTCAAATAAATTATTTTAGTACCTTTCTTATGAATTTGGTTGGCCCTCAGTGAAAGTTATGTATCTACAATTTGAGCACTGCATAAAGCACCAAAAGGAGTAACTATTTCCACCCAGTTTATCTTAGTTCAATTTACCTATCTGTCTTGTATTTAGTCTTTCTCTTAGTATTGACTCCTCTTCCCCAATTTTATATCCATCCTCGAGGAGCATCATGTCAAAAGGAGAGAATTGTAAATAAAATTACATGCTGCGTCTTTCACTTATGAGTGTTCTGACTTGGCATGCTCATTGAGTGATAACTTGATAGAACAAACAAGGAGTCTGGTGGCACTTTTAAAAACTAACAAATTTATTTATCTCATGAGCTTTCATGAGAGAAAATCCCATTTTGTCAGATGCTATATATACATTTATTAGTCTTTAAAAGTGCCACCAAACTCCTTGTTTGTTTTGCTGGACTAGATTAACATGGCTACCACTTTGGAACATAGTTTGTTAGAGAATATTAAGAGAAAATATAAGACAATAAATCCAAAACCGTAATTTCAGTGGAGTGGCTGCGAGTGAATGCAAATTACATCTGTACTACTCAGCAACAGAGATACAGGGACAAATTCTTCTCTGTTATATGACAGTAAATCCAAGTTAAGTTGCTGAACTGAGTTGCACATGACCTGTTTAATTCCATGTTCTGTCAGAGACTGCCTTGTTGTGGGATGTAGGGTAAATAATCTGAACTCTCTGTACCTTACTTCCCTATCTGTAAGATAGGGATAACAATACTTCCTTAACCCCATCTTGGGTTAGTCTTTTCTGTTTAGATTTGTAGGACCTTCAAGGCTGATATTGTCTCTGTTAATGGAGCTCTTATCTCTCATTTGGGCTGCTTGGCACTGCTCTAGTGGAAATAATGATTGATTGACTTCACTGATATTTTCTATTAAGTTTGAACGGGTCAAGACATACCAATAACCATTTGTAAATACAGAAGTTCTAAAAGAATACATTGCTTCCACCAGAGGTAGTGTATAGTTATCCAGAAATCCAGCATTTTATTGTAACATAACCAGGCTGAACATAGAAACGTGCCGTGCCATGCTAGAAAGAGACTGAAACCAAAGCAGGGAAGTGGAGAAGTGTTGTTCACTCAGGAAACAAACCTTCCTTTCAAAGCAGCATGTCATATCTTTGCTGCAAGAAGGTATGATGTCTGAATGAGCTGTATTGTCAGGTCTGTTTCTTAAGAGCCCAACCCTTTCCATCTTCTTTGGGATAATTAGGTGTTTTTACAAGTGTGGCTCCATAAATAGTTCTTTTAGCAAGCCAGCCTTAGATGTCTGTAAACTAGACTGGTCTGCAGGTGATTGTGGATGGCAATCATTTATCTTCCTTGCTTTTGCAAGCTCTTTCACTCTGAATTAAGTTTAGGTGGAAAAGACTTGATGGTTAGACAAACGGAAGTAATATTTCATAACCCTTGAAGCAAGCATGATGCATGCCTAATAATTTTGCCTCAGTGCAAAAATCTCAATTAACAGGGATGTTTATCGCATGCTGAAGTGAGGTGGTAGAAGCCGTATATGTGGGCAAGGATAGAATATATGTACATAATACTAACTTCAGAGAACTGTGCTTGTAAGTAACTCCTTTCTCTGTAATCCTCATTTCTGAAGGCCTCACATGCAAAGATTTAGTGACAAGAAGGAGTGAGCTGACCCCAGAATTTTCAGAACACAAGATTTCTAATGGGTCTTGACAGTTCAAGGGCTAAAGGAGCATTTTAATCTTTTGTGCCCACCCAGTCTCCATACAAATGTAAATATCTTCCTTTAACAATTTGCCAAGAAATCTGGTTTTAATTTGTTAACTGCAACCCCCATTCCCTGCAGCTTTTTTCAGAGTCAAGTCACAAGTTTGGCGGCACTTTGACGTTTTTCTCCGTCCTTGTGTCATTGTTTATAAGATGTCTGCTTCTGCTGTCCTCCTTTTTATGCCTGGAATATTTTTCTTTAATTATTTCACTGGGTAAAAGGAATTTGGGATTACTAGACAGGATGAGAGTAGATTAGCCTTTTCTCTTTCCTCAACAAACCTTGAAGTTCCCATAGGAAATACACAGTACTTCCAAAACATACAGCAGTTTTTATTTTTTTAAATTAACCAAAATGATTAAGCCTAATAGAGAACTTAAAGGAAATATCACCAATAATAGTTGTCTGCTTTATTGGTGTATGTAGTGCCCACCATAGTTATTTATAAACTTTTCTGCCTTTTATTGTGGACTTATTCGAGCCTCAGGGAGTTTACTTTACTCCTAATAGCAAAAGGCTCTCTAGTTCCCACAGAGTCATTCAGAGACTGACTCATACTCCTTATGTTCATTGTTCAACTGTCAAAATATAGCACTTAAAGGGTGCGGCTCCAAGGGGAACATCTACTGTATTTAAAGGGCATGTTCAGAAGTGTTTCACATACAAGTCATTTTGTTTTTGATTTTTAATGCCTTAACCCTTTTCTGTCACTATTTACGGGAGAAAATATTTTGTTTTGAGCACAAAGTAAAAAGGTCTAAGATGGTATAATGATCAGGATTTCACCTCCAAGCTATTAACTTCAAACCAGGCTCAGGTCACAAATGAAATGATGTTTCTTGTCTTGGTGGTTCTCTGGGACCTCTTATCCTCATTCCAAAGCCAGCACACAGTCCAAGCTCATATCATTCTCCATATATGAGGATCCAGGTTAAAATGTTGGTTCATTGGCTGACATATTGTGTATGTACAGCACCCCTACAGTCTTCCTGTGTCTACTTTGTGCTCTCATGTTTCAAAGAGCTACTTTTCACCAACTATTGACTACTGCTACAAAAGCATCTAATAGACAGGGGGCCAAAACTTGGCTGGCCCCCTTTTTGGCAATCTCAGCAGAGGAATGAATGAGATTTGGCACTGTGTTACCTCAACGCCCTTAGAGTTAATCGCTCTGGGACAGAATCGAAGCATACTGGTGGGGCAGGTTAATGGAAACAGAGCTGTTATCCAAGCTCTGATTGTTCTTTGCTAAACAGCACTGTAGTCTCCAGGACTGTCATCCAGAAATTACTGGGTGAGGTTCAGTGGTCTGTGTTGTGCAAGAGGCCAGAGTGGGTTATTATAAAAGTCCCTTCCTGCCTTAAAATCTATTGATCTGTGAAATTCACTTTAAAATTAAAAAAATAAAGCCCAAAGCAGTTCCCCCTCACATACAGCCCTTGCCGGGCTCCCTTCCCTGATAATTCATATTACAGGAATATGTCCCATCAAATGGGTGGAGGGTTGGGGCAGGTATTTATGAACCATGTTAAAATAATTTTGGTTTAATTCTGAGATTGAAATTACATATGTATTTGCCTACTTTTACTTCATGTGTGCATTCCCACAAATGTACATGGAGGTGCACTGTCTGGCTCCAGATGGCTCTGTGAAACTATAGATGCATGCACAGTTGTTCATAGAATTTACATCTGAAAATCAGGCTCATAACATCTGCTCTTCTTTTTAACTACCCAAGTGGCAAGATTTCTTCCTCCACCCTTTCACTTCTTTCTACTCACAAACCAGGAAACTGTTTCCACTGAATCATTTCACTGGGGAGAGAGGTGAGGCTTGGCCCCCTCCCAGAGATGGAACAGGGCTAGTCCTTAAAGCCGTCAGGTTCCCAAGTTATGTCACAAGGACTGGTCATGTACACATTGATCTTGCACCTCAACCGTCCCTTTTGGCTTTCTTCAGCACTCGCTGGATGCCTGGTAGCATAACCGCCCCTGCTGGGTTCACAGTGCAGCACAGGAGGCAGAGAGACAATTCCCACCCATCCCCCAGGCTGTTTCTCTTCTTCCCTCACCATTGCTCTGCCAAGTTTTTATTCCTTCTGCACACAGCCTCAAAAGATTATACTGATGTAGAGTGTATGGGAGTTAGCGGTGAGGTCAGCAAACAGTCTAACTCTAATGAAATTAGTTCACTGTGAAAGGAAATGCTCACAGCTTGAGGAGAAGAAGAACATTTCCCTTTCTTTTTTTCCCCATCTCCAAATTATATAAAACCATTGTACTGCTGTTAGATGAGACCAGAAAGAATCCCTCTGTGGTCTCAGAGTGGCCAACCACGTCAAGCCCTGATCATCCAAATGCCTGTGTTAAAAGTTTTAACCCTTGCCTTCTTAAATAGAGTAAGTAATACTCTGTATCATTTTTAGTAAACATGGAAAATTATGGGAATTCTTCAGAGAATAAGGGTAGAGACCACTGCGCCACTCAGTCTCTTCAGAAAAAAAAAAACCAAAAAAAAAAAAAAAAACCTGACAAACATACTGTCTGCAACTGAGATTCCTGGCATTTGTCACTGTTTGAGCCACAACGATGTCAGATATCTGGCAATGGTTTCCTCAGATGGTTTGGAATCGATGTTCCTTACGTTACAGTCTTGTTTGTTTGTGGGATATCTTAATGTAGGAAATATGTGTACTGGGAGTCTGAAAAGGGAGCAAACTGACTAAGGAGTTCCAGATATTACAAAATTAAAAATAATTTTATTCTGAGCAGCTTTGCTAGGTTGTTCAGATTAAAAATAATAAAGAACATCTGTAAATCATGGTGTTAGCAGTGGAGTTTTATTTTCAATAATTGCAGCTTAATAGCTCACCTTTTAAACCTGTTTTTTTTTTTTCTCTAGGAGCAGGAACAAAAGCCTTCCAGTGGGACCTCTGAATATTTTGCTGAATCTACTGAAAATGAAGAGTGTAAGATTCCTTCAACTCAACAGATGAAACAAGACATCTTACAAAATATGTATGTCTACCTCATTTTTTTTATTTGTAAGATGTTAAGTATATACTTTGACGCTGAGTTATGCAGTCTGATGTACATAGTAAAATATCAAGTAGTGTGCACCTTTTATATATAACATTACTGTAGGCTAGTAAAAACAGACAGTAAACTGACTTTGAATAAACATAAAAAACACCCATTGTCATTTTGTAGGCTACCAGATATAGCCTGGCAGTTACATACCACTTATGTCCCTTATAGCTGGAGCCCTGCACTAATACAAAATTTGCATCAGTATCCAGTCCGTGATTTGCAAAAATGATCTGGTGGATATCCACAGGTGCAGATAACTATGGATATAAAGCAGATATCTGCAGATTTGCAGGGCTTTACTCATAGCAGTAGGCAGAACCAAAACAGTTTTCCTGTAAGAGAATTTGAGCCAAAGTAAACGCATGTGATATACGAATCTGATGGGAGACATTGTTTTGAAAAAGTCCTCCTTACCCACTGCTGCCATCCCATATGTGAGTCTGCAACATACAGCAGTGGACACAATGGTCCGGATCTTTGGCTGTCATCGAGGAGTGCCCAATTCAACTGGATGGGGAAGAGGGTGAGGCCAAAAGTTTCTTTAAGTCTGCTTTATAGTCTTCCAGGCCTGGGCCAGCTGAGTGTCAGACTGCTCCCCTGGTGCAAGTTCAAGAAACCAGTGGCCCTAAAGCAGTGGTTCCCAAACATTTTCCCTACATGACCCCAATTTCAGGTACACTGTTTCCCACTACTCCATACAGCATGGAAGTTGCAGTTTAAAGATAGAGTCTTCCTGCAGTGTGACCTCACACACACAATATATGCAAGGTCCCACCACAAGGAGGATGCCATTTTGCTCTGTGAAATAGCATCCTCTCAGCTGCATAATCTCACACAAATACAATGCATGCAAGGTCATGCTGCATGGAGGGCATCATTTTGCAGGGCAGAATAGCATCGTCCATGTGATGTGACCTTGAGTGTATTGTGCATGTGAGGTGACGCTGTGGGGGGAAGGTCATATTGTAAAATGGCCTCCTCTGCACACTTGGAATTGCTGTAAAGTGACTCCGCTTGGGGTCCTGGCCCACAGTTTGAGGACTACTTCCCTAAAGGATTTCTTAAAGGATTGGGGTGAGTCCTGACAACACCCCCTGTAGCACATCTCCTGTGCTCACTGCAGAGAAGGACTGAGGATGGGAGCTGCTATGCTGAATGTACATCACTGGATGGTTTCCCATTCCTGAATTGATCCTCGCAGGGCTGGATGAGCTGGCTGCAGAGCTGTTTTGCATCAGTAGCAACCAGTTTCAGCATGGGAGAACCTGTTCTGATACCTTAACACTTTAAATCCTACGTGTGCATCTTCTGTACTTCTTCTAATGTTAATCTTCCAGCCTATGAGAAGTTTAGATTTGTGTGCTTTGAACAGTGTTTATGTGCTGACACTCCATCAGGTCTCTCATCATTCTGTTGTCTTTTAATGCCTTGTGGAATAGCATCCACTTATATTACCAAGTCCTTCTCCAGACTAACAGGCTGGACATCAGCTGAGAAGTGGTTAAGTTTTAGCAGTACTTTGAAACATACCAGGAGGTATTCCAGAGAAACATCCTAAATTAGATTAGAAACTAACTCTCCCACTTTCTCTCTCTGCATGTTGTGCATATGTATGTATTTGTATGGTTTGAGACAGTGTAGGCATATTTTGAAGCACTTCTTTATCTAGCCAGTTTGGGAAGGAATTCAATATATTTATACAGTATTGACCCTTAACATCTGCAATGAATCTAGCTCTGCCTGTTGGAATAAAGTTTGAACTCCTTCACGACTTAGTCATTAATAAACAGGATTCCCCCAGTGCAGTGGAAAATCAGATGGATGGTGCTTGATACTCTCCACACTAGACAAACATTACTTGTTGTTAAGATGATATACAGGACAGCTTTCTCGAAATACAGGATGGAGTTGCTGTAGTTGTCTTTCAGAATTTGTCAAATGGCCTATTAAGAGCAGAAATATTTATTATTAAAAACAAAATGCTTTTTTTATTACAGTATGAAAAGGACAAAAACAAGGAACAGTAACATGAGCAAACCTCAAACCAGCAAGGACACAATGCAAGTGTATCTTGGCTCAGTGGACTCAGAGACAGGGGACAGGAGGAAGGAACTTCAAGCTCCTTCCGATCCTCAGTCTCAAGTAAAATGTAGGAGTGTAGAACAACCAAATGATTGCATAAATACAGCTGAGAGCAACTTAGAGCTTCCTGTCTTCAAACTGGAAAATCATGTTAATCGGAGACAGCCAGATGATGCTAGCAGCCAGCAAAAACTTCACTCTGCACGGTGGTTAAAGATGAGACTTCTAAGCAAGAACCCTCCATGTAGCTGTGAGTCAGCACTGCAGGATCCAAAGGAAAGTCAAAGACCAACTAAAACACAGAATCAACAACAGAGTCTTGCTTCAGCAGAAAAGTTAGACCAGTGTAAGAAAGGCTCTTCTGAAAAGGGTCATTTAATCCCCAGAGATGTAGAAAGGGAAAAGAGCCACTCTGATTGTTTAGGACCATCTTCAGCCAACAGGTCCCTACAAAATCCCAAGCTGTTTTCTAAACAAGACTTGGCAAAAACCATGTCTGATGAAGAGTCACTTACTTTGGGAAAAATTCCCCCAAGACCTATTTTCATAAAACATAATATACCAGTAATACAGACAAACCAAAATGAGCCAACCACAACCACTGAAGAATTGTCCTTAATGCCTCTATCCACTTATTTAAAACTTAACTCCAAGCCTGCAGAGAAACTTAGCCAAAAAAGAAAAGAAGAGGGAGAAGATGAGCCCAGAAAGTTAAAACTACGGCGGCTTAAGAAGTCATGATATATTAAATATTACCAAGGTGAGGTTAGTTGTTCAACCAGATTCAATAGACGCTGAGATTTTAGGAAGCAGTTCAGAATAAAGAGAAATGATCAAAATGCAGAAATGAACATAGTGTGTATATTTCTAAACTTTCTAATGATGAAACTAATTAATTAAATGCCTTAATCATTTTGAGGTTCAACAAAAACAACTTGATTTTTGCCTGTCAGCATTAACATATTTAGGTATTTAACTGCTGAACAAAACAAGAATGTGGTATTCTACAATGAATGAACATCCCATATGTAGAAAGTTAAAATTTGAAGCTGGACATTCCATGAATGTGTTTTGATACTGTAAATAAATCAGCACTTGAAGATCTGATGATAGAAGAAGCTAATGAAACTTCCACTATTGTCAGTGAACTGGTACAAATTCTCCATTTTTCTGCTGACTACTAAATTCAGTGTTTTATTCATTGACAGAAGCTCTTCATTTAGGTGAGAAAATACTTGGTTATTTCTTCTGGTTTTTGAAACTTTGTAAAGCAAATAAATACGAAAGAAAAAATGCCCAAATGTAGTGCTGTCATCTAAAATATTTTCAAGTAACACTTTAGTTAGATTAAAAATATGTCCAAGAATCATCTTGGGTCTGATTTTGCAGCAAGGATTCAACATAAATGCCATTTGTGCCTGTGCAGCTTTTATATGTACAGTTTTTCTAGCCTTAACTGTGCACAGGTGGGAGAATTTTCATATGCGTACTCCATTTGGGAGAAATGAAGTTTGTATGAGCAAAGCCCATCAGCTTCATATGTCGGGGAAAGTGCATGCACAGCTATTTACATTCATAATTGCATGCACATATTAAAAATCAGACACTTTTTGTGCTTGACGGACATGTATAGTAGTTTTCTTTTGCGTATTGGGTTTAAGCTAACTCTGTAGGCTTTGACTATTACCGATATGGTAGTGGCATTAGTTCCTAATGTTGTTTCTTTTTTAATACTGCTTTTATGACTTGTATGCTTCATTTTGTGTACCAATTAACTCATTCTTCCATTGTCCTCTTCCTAAAATGGATACAATAAAATTTGCAAGAAATTTCATTTTTTGATCAGTCTTAAAATCTATATGACCACCGAAACTACAGTGTACGGAGCAGTCCCTCAAACTCCTACTAGACACAGAGCTTACTAATACAAGTACTCACCTGTACTTCACTGGGAGTATTTGTGATCTGTAGTACTGCACTAAGGAATAAGTGCTCTCAGGTCTGGGCGTTATGATATCAATCTTTTTAACAAGTGACAGTAGGACACTGTGAACTTGTATGGTACTTTTGTACCACAGTTGTCACAAGTAACCCCTCTGATTATTAGGAATGTGAAAGGGATTAAGGAGCGAAGCATTTTCATAATTCTCCCCTCCCCTCCATACTGATGACTGTGTGTATCTGACATCACTTTTGTATAGTCAGGGTCACACCATGCCTGCTGATGATCACCATTCCCCAGTTTATGCAAGAGGACATTTATGGGTAACAGGAGCTGTGAAACTGAAAATGAAGAGGCTTCAAACAGATGCCTGTTTGTGGGCGAAGGAAGGGTGGACTGAGACAATTTTAGTGCTTCCCCACAAGCTCATTGTAGAAGTCTAAAAGGAAATAAAAAGTATTTACATATTTATTAACTGAATTATTAGTGGTATCAGGGCATTATTGAAAAAGTGCAGTGTCAGAAAATTGATTGAAAAAAATAATACTCCATTAGCAATGTCAAATTATCAGTACAAATATTCTGGATAAATGTATTGCTGTATGCATGGTCTAAGTAAATTTAGCGAATTTCATAGTACAGAGATGGAGACAAAGAACGGTCATAAGCACACGTCCCCTAAGTTTTCAACTTCCATTATTTCCAATTCACTTGTGCCTGGATTCCTCTTACTGTGAGCTTTCGAGTACACTGTAGGTTATAACACAATTAGGGTGTTACCTGCAGGAGAGGTTCAGGTGGTAATCCTTCAGCAGGCATGCATTGTTTTGAATAAGGAAAATGGATTGAATTTCTTCTTTCCATTTTATCCCTTTCTGTCTGTTAAGAGATCCTATGCCTGGTTCATCAAGAGTGACAAACTCATGGACTACAGCTGTAAAAAAATATTAACATGTTTGAGCAAGCTGGGTTCAAATGTCCCATTGTTATATTTCCTTTAATACTTTAAAGCCTTCTTTTACAGAAGGTGGGGGGGGATCCATAAAAATCAATTATTTCAAGCAGTTCTGAAAAGCCAAAATCTGACAGCAGGTGGTGTCATCATGTATTATTATACGGTATTACGATTCAAAGGTATCGTTACATTTTGAGTTGAAACACTCCCTTTAATTTTGTTTTTACTTTAACTAAATAGGATAGAATGCATATACATTTGGATAAAATGCCATCATTTACTGCTAGAGGGAGTGTTGAGTAGATTGAATCATTATCAATAACTGCCAAAGAGCACTTGGGGCTGCATTTATACATGACCCAATGTATTTTATTATGCTACTTAAAATATTACTTTTCATCACCCTCTTATGTAAAAGAATTTACTTTTCTGAAAACCTGATTAGGTGCCTATCTGCACCTTTAGGCACCTAAATACCTTTGAACATCTGGCTCATGGTTCCTCTATAAGGGCACAGAACTTCTAAAGCAGTTATTCAGGCAACAAGTTTTCCAGTGGTGAGAGTTGCCGAGCACCTTGTTACAGCATAATTCCTGGGTACTTCTGGAGCCTCAGCTGACCCTGCTGTGCGAAATCACCTTTTTTCCATCTGTGTACAGTAGACTACCATGAATGATTCACTCAGCTGTGGGCGGATCTTACTGAAGTTGTCCCTGCCTCTGTCACCATCAGGTGCACAATTACCATATGCTTTTGTTACCTTTGCCCTTCTGATCTCAAGTCTTCTTCTTGGTCTTTAGGTCTTTCTGTTGCACAGTCCCGCCATATACTGTACAGATCACTGTCAAAAGGTTTTGGTCTGGGATCATGCTGGTTGATGCTATTGACTGACATCCTCAGTGAGGCTTAAGAGCAAAAATGTTTTTCATGGTCAATGCGTTGTGAACTGGCAATCTGAATTATTGGGACTCATGTCTTCCAGATAATTTGCTTCAGAACATGGTTAGTATACTTCCAGGTAAAGATAATATTAAGGGCTCTGTTCTGTTCTGAAGTGTTTATTGAAGCACTTTGCATGAAATAAATATTTTCTATGATATGGGGTGTATATATATGAAGTCAGCCTTCAAACCACTGTAAGATCCACAAAAATTGAAAGGCATAATTTTCTAGAAGTTCTACTACTAGCACAGCTGGCAAAGATCTGTCAAGAGAGGTCTAGGGAAAGGTTAGTGTGAGAAACTGACTGACCAACCCCCTAAAATGCAAAAGCCATGCTTAAAAATATGTATTTGCTGTAAAGAATGAGACCTCCCTGCCCTAAAAATGCATCAGCCAGGAAAGTTGAACTGCTGTGTTTTCTTAAATACACACATAATGAAGCAGTTCTTTCAAAACTGGATAATCTGTAATATGTATAAACTTTTGTGTGTGTTTGTAGCATCAAAGCTGTTAAAATGTTGAAACTTAGTAAATGTCTTAAATTAAAGACAGGTTTGGTCTTTACAGTTCTCATGTATTAAGAGAAAGCTGCTAAAATAAATGTGCTTTTGGCCAGTGTTAATCTGAAGGAATATTATACAGCTATCAGAGCTTTTATCATAAGAGTAATAAATTATTTGCTAGTTCTGCTTATTCCGTGTAACAGAAGTCAAATTTCTGCATATCAGACTATGTATTTGTGTGTGTTTGTAATTGTGCTGTATCTGTATCCGTTGTTATTCTTGGCTTATAATTACTGCAAGAAAATCACTTATTTTGTTTCCACCAAAAGAACAGAATCGGCAGAAGACTCCACTTGTCACTATCTGTGGCTCTGTTAAGGAAACTTGGACTCCCATGAACTGTGCAAATTAGACTGCCCGGTAAGATGGACTTCTTAAGTTGCCATTCAATTAAGAAATCTCAGGCATGTTGGTCATGAATGTTGTGTGCATGGGCTTTGAATGGACTTTGACACAGGTAACTATTCTGGACAGAGAAGTTCAGGGTTATTGACTTGTCTTTTTATGTGTTTTTAGAGGAAGCCAAAATAGTGTTTAAAAGAACAGGAATTTTTTGGTGTTGATCACAAAGTGCTTTACAGAGGAGCTGATCACTCCCCATCCCCAGCCTGTTAGCAAGGCTCTTTCCACTTCTACCTCCTTCCCCCTCCAACCTCCTCTCCCTAAAATGAAGAGTAGGACTCTACCAGACAAGGGTTCCTCGTCATCCCCAGGCATGGGAGCAGCTTCTTCTTCTCAATCGTTGTGGTAGGCTAGGGAAATCTATATAAGAATTTCCAGGTTTCCTGGCTTAAATAAAGGTTTTCAGCCACTGCTGGCCTGGTTCCACAGCTGCCAGGTTCCCTCTAAGGCTGAAGAGAGAAGGGAGGCTATTTTCCATGAGAGAGATGTGGAGCTGTGCTGACCACCTCTGCCGTTGGAAAGTGATGGATGCTCAAGCAGAGGTGACAGGGAATCGCGTTCATCTAAGCTGCCCCTGTTGCCAGGACCTGCTAGTATCTTGCCAAAACTGAACAAAGCTGCTGCCAGCTATAGGAGTGGACTGAGGCTTTTGTTCACCCTTTTCAATTTGGGACCTCATGCTTAAGTGGCTAGTTCCACCAGACCAATGGCTAAGGGAACTAGATGAGAAAGCACCCAAATGATGCTTATAGGGCTTGACTGGGTGGCAGGTGAGAAACTACATGATATGACTTCCAAGGACAGAGCTTTGCTGTAGGGTCTCTGGCTTAGCAGAGGGCTGCTTCTGTAAATGCGAGAGTAAAGAGAGGTATCACCCGGCTGAATGTGGTTTGAGAACTGGCATCAAGCCTACTTACGGACCTTACAGTTGCTAGGTAATCACTTTGCTGTAAGTTTACAAGCATCTGCTGCAGTTTGTACAGATGAACAATGTAGAAATAACAGCTCACAAAAAGAAAGCATCTTTCCACACTCTTTGGACACAAGAATATCTTAGAATTAAATATGTTGAATGGGTTTATAAGTGCTTGCCCCTGCATATGGTTGATATTTTGCATGGGAAGATGCAGTAATTTGCTGTATTCAGTACAAGTTTACACAAACCAGTTTTTGACAGGTCCGCCTGCTTGTAGCTATAGCTCAGCCACTGGGGAGCAAAGAGGAACAACATAATTGTTTTGATAAGGTTACGTAGACTTGTGCCAGCTCTGAATAAGCACAAACAAACTAGCAGCAGGAAGTGTCTCCTGACTAAACTGCATGCATCTTCCCAGCCCAATGAACTAGCAAAGTAGAACTTCCATAACAATGGATAAATGTGGGCCTTAGTTTTTCACTGTGAAAATCTTAAGCATCTGTATCCCTATTTATTTTTATGCTAGAAAAACCTGGCTCCCAGCAGGCTGTCTGTTTTGAACTCACCTGTGTAAGTTTGCAGCTGCCATTTACTAATAATGCAAGGTTTCAGCATGGCAACCTCCACGAATTAGTACCTTTGTATGAAGAGGGAGCAGCCTCTGCTCCAAGCATTAGAAGAGGTGTACTACACACAGTCCAGCCTTGTACTGGAGACAAAAACCTTGCTTAGTGTTAAAACTTTCACATGAGAAACTCAGCAGAAACAATTGACTGACACTAATTAAGTCTAGCAACTTTTATGATGCTTCATTCAGCCCACAGCAGGGGCAGTACCTGTCCCCATGTATGAACTAGTTTGAACCTATAGAGGTGGCCATTAAATGGGTGTTATTAGTTCAGAACATAATGCAAAGCACTAACTCAGTTTGAGAGGAGTGAAGACACTCTTCTTAGTCATATTAGCACTCACCAAAACTACTCCATTGTAGTTGGTTAGTAAAGGCAATTCAGAGGTACAGATTAGACATTAAGTTCTAGATCTTTAGAGACACTGCTGTCCAGCAAGATGGCTAACTCCATTAAGCATATGAATTTGGTTAACCAAAAAACCAAACACACACACCTTCTTAGCTAAAGTACTTAGTTACTTTGAGCTACAACAGTGCAGAACAAGGATGCCAGTTCCCTTTAAGGTTTAAAGAGTGGCCTCACTGCTCATCTCAAGTAGGATGTGGCCTTTATAAACTACATTAGTCACTGCTTTCTTGGTGGTGCTGAAAACTTACTATAAGCATTTAAAAGGTGGTGGTGTGTTGCACATAACTACTCTTACGATGTCAGTTCAGTAAGCGGTAACTGGATAAGTCTCTGTTGCTGCAACAATGGAGCCTGTGATTGTGAGGACAAGGACACTTTCAAGTCAGTTACACACTGAAAAGCTAAAACATTTACTTGTTGAACGGAAAAGAGGTTATGGTTTGAATGATCATCTGAGGCAGTTAGGTTTTGAGAGGTGCTCGTGTTGTTTCCAGATATAGGATCTCATGAAACAAAAGGAATTACATTTCTTACAGCAGAATTTTTATTTCTTGTATAGAATTATCCCTCTGTATACAAAAGGATTCTTTAACTGAGAAGACAAATATCATGGGCATGGTTCTGCATAGGCTGTGCTTTGCAGCAGTGCCGAATACTAGCAAAATGAGGGTCTTACACTGTCTGCAGGCAGCGTGACTACACAGGGTAAAGGCACATCTCGCTTGACATTACCACAGGATTTTTCATGGTAAAAATCAGGGGGAAAGTGGTCATGTAACATTGGCATTCTCCCACTGTTATGTTATTTGCAGTGGAGCCCATCAAACACAGTAATGCAAACAAAGCTGTCGCCTTTAAAAGGACACCCATTGCAATAATGGCCTAAGACCACAAAAAACAAGTATTGTTCCTGACTGAGTACCTGGTGCTTTAAAAACAGCTTTCAGGCTTTGCATGGAAGTGAAAGAGAAAAATCAGAATTGTTTGTGGAGCATCTCCTGGCCAGCACTGAATCTGGCTGAGCTGTTCAGTGGCCCATGATTTAAGTCTAACTGCTCAGCTCACAACCCACCTTTGCTGACACCTGAGGGGCACATGCCTCTTCACCTGTCTAGCTATTCTCAAAACAGAGTGTTGCAGCTTAGAAAACAGTACACGTATGCAGTCTAAAGCCTACTGAAAGCTATTGAGTCTTTTCATAGACTTCAGTAGTGTTTGGATCAAGACCCTTCCATACATACTCATCTATCATTTCTATCACTAGCACTAGCTATCAACTAGAGGGTGACAAAGCTCCCTCGAAATGCCTCACTGAAGCTTAATAACCTCCACACTGTTTTGTGTTTTCATACAAAAAGTTTAATAAATATTACTTTTTAAGATTTATTGCCAGGAACAACACATCAAAGATGCATTTTTATGTTCATATAACACTAATATTACAAGGTATCTTCAGGATCTCAATGGTTAACCAATGAGACTACTATGTTTATAAGCCTTTTTGATCTTAACCATTGTAATAGCACTTTGATTTCCTCACTTGTTAAGGCGGGCAGTGTAATCTATGGCAAATCTACACAGTGATCTTACTGGACATTCTACTGTTCAAGTATTCAACACCTAGCTTATTAGAATACTCCCTAAATGCAGTAGATTACAAAAAAAAAAAAAAATCAAATCTACAAGTGGTTCAGTATTACAATATTCATGGTGAAAAATCAGAATTTACAAAATAAGATTGCTGTGCTTCCAACTTCACACACTAAATTTGATATTTTAATTACATGCAACCACTCACATTTCATCTACATAAAGTCATCGCTCAGTTTTGTTCCCTTAAACTGCTTTGTAGCAGATTATCTGCCTGTCACTCTTTTTCAAGTCTAAAGCAGCAAAAAAATATTGTTCTAATCTAATCTAAACTGCCTCAGTCAGTACTTACAAATAGTCTTAAAGTGATACTATGGAAGGTGTTTCAAACATTTGACATTGTACAAAAAACAGTATCAAGGCATGAAAGCCCATCCTATTGTTAAAAATAAACTATTTTTAGAACACCTTAGTTTTGGCATATAGGCAACATATAACAAGAAAAAATTCAAAATAAAGAAGCCAAAAGCTTACAATGCTATCAAAAACCTTCAACTCTAAACATACATATAAATAAAAAGGAATGATATTTAAGGCTCTTGATTATTAAGTTAATAAATCAAATATACACAGTGATTAATAAAAAAGAATTATTTACATATCTATACAAACTTCTAACACATTTTCCTCTTTAAATTCTTCATTTACCAGCAACGGCTGACATTGAGTCCCCTCCCACCCCCAACAAAAATACAATAAAAAAATAAATAAACTTATTTTTTTTGATAGTTGCTGTGGTTCCGAGCTGCAGAGGCACTTTCAAATACAGAACTAGTTGTACGTCACCATAAAACCAATATACAAAAAACTCAGATTCAATAAATATAAATAAAATGTTTTCTAATAAACTGTATAAATCAGGACATCTGGCAAAAGAAGCTGATGCTACAGAAGAGCTAACAAGGCTATGTGATACCTTATGAACCATTTTCATGATGTATCAGCTACAGCTGAATTTACGTTAGGGCACTTTTGACTAGTTTTGCATAGATGTGAAATGCAGCACTTGGTATTCCAGCCAACCACAGCAACTGTCATTGCCAGTGTAAGCCAGCTTGTCAAAACTTAAATTAACACAGGGATTCTAAGTAAATAATAGCCTTAGACTCAAATATTACACAACAGTTTAAGAACTACAAGCTCTGAGTGCCTTTACAGTGATCTCTAAAGGCTTCGCATGGCAGCACCCGCTGTCTGCTATACAATGTACTCCATCCGATTTAAACTCTGTGCACTTTCCAAGTCTCTGTTGTCTTGTTTGTTTGTCCAGTTTGGGTGTTTTGTTGGAGTGCTATTGGGTGGCTTTTCTTCTCTGTCTACCAGTGTGTACGCTGGCTGTTTGGCAAAGCGGCTCTTCTGCTGGTGCTTGTCCATGTCGTCTTCCTCCACCTCCGAGTTGTGTGTCCTTATTTTGGCGATTTTGGAGTTCTTGTTTTCATAGTCTTTGATAGGGACCGTGTTGGCACCGTGTTTCTCAATGGGGTTCTTGATCTGGTTCAGCTGCTCCCTCACATTGTTGGTCGTGTTGTCATCCGATGCCGTGTGGGTGTGGCTGCCCTGCTTTCTGCGTTTCCGAACACACCAGTAAAAGGCCGTGACCAGACAACAGATCCAAGCTACTGTCAAAACGGAGCTCAGTAATGGCACCAGGAAATCTGGAAGACAGACATGAGACCAATTAATCTCACTAGTGAAGTGTTTCAGCTGGGACTCCTTCCCCCACCAGAGAGCTTGTTGTTTCCAAGCCTTCTTTATACATGAAGCCTAGCAGAGTGGTGTGGACATAACTACTTCTTAAAAGAAGAAGAAAAAAAAAAAAAAAAAAAAACCCCCACACCCCCCAATAAGCAAATAACTTTTTTTTTTTTAAAAAAAAACCCCCCCCCCCCCCCCCCGAGGGTGGACACTTTCTTTTTATCCACGGAAAGGACAGAGGTAATGCAAACTTCCCTTAACTGCGCCGTCAAAAGACCCTAGCCTGGAGGGACAGGTCTTTCTGCATGAGGCTGTCAACAAGAATGCCAAAATTTCTGAAGGGTTGCATTTCACAGAATAAAATAGTTCACTAGAACAGGATTTCCCAACCAGTGTGTCGTGGCACACAGGTGTGCCAAGGAATTTTTTAAAAAGCTATTTGAGTTTTGGAGCAGCTCTGGAACATTCAGGAGTTTATTCGGCAACTATATGATGGCATGTCCCAAAATTAGAGGTATCAAGGTGTCCAAGGCAGAGACTAGGTTGGGAACTGGTGCACTAGGAACTTGACTGAGGACAATCTAATTCACTTGGAGGGAGAGGGGGGCAGTACCCACCCTCAGATGACAACACTTGTGACTTTCAAAAGCTGGTAAATGTCTCGTTAGTATTTTTCCTTCTTTCTCCATGCTGCAGGCCATTTTGGCAAAGAGGCTAAAAGAAGGACCAGAGAACTGTATGGTGCCATTTTAGAGTAAAAAACTCTCAGAACAATTTCAGCACAGCAACCTCACAACGCCCAGCTACTGGCAGGCCAAGATTAAGGTATCTGAGCTTATTAACAGCTAAATAGTTTGAAAGTCTTGGCACGCTGAAAAGTGCGAACTAAAAGAGAAATTGTTACTCCAAAAAAATTCAACGCTTACCTGTTTTGTTTTTAATTGGTCGTCGTTGCACCCGAACTTCTGCAACTGCAGCAATTAGTGTGTTGTTTCCATCACGCTTACTAACAAGATCAATAATTTTATCTGTGATTTCTTTGACTGGGTTTTCATCCTTTCCTATATCTTCAGCAGACTAAAATAGAAGGGGCACAGTTAATAGCAGATACCAAAATGGCACATGCTTAATCAGCTGAAAGCTTTCCAGAAAAGGCTTTCAAAACAAAATTCTTAGAGGGCAGAGATCAATCAGGAAATTAAGCCCCCCCCCCTTCCCCCCAAAAAACATGAACAAAGGACTTGGAAGACTTCTAGTTGTACCTGTTTTGCTACCTGAAATTATCAGAATTGCTCTCAGACGTTAACTTTCAAGCACATTCCATTGCATCTAACGCTGTGCTACCCCTCCTCCCAAAACAAACTGCACTGGAAACTATAGGCAGTGCTGATAAAAGTAGAAGATTAGTTTTCATTAAATCCACGTGCATCTGCCACCTGTTCAAAAGATGGGATTACAAGAATACTTACAATAACAACATGGATTTCATTGTGTGCCAAGTGTGATGGTTCACAGGTAATGTAGATTGAATAGTCAACAGAAACGTTCTTCAAAATATTGAGATTCCTCAAGTCACTGCATATGTGTTCAGTGGTAAGACCCTGAAAGTACAAAGAGGAGAGAATTTACTGGTGAGGTTCTAAGCAACACTTCTAAGAAGTGCTGTACCCAGAGTGCAGCCATTAGCCAAGAGATCTAGATGTGGCCAAGTTGAAATGTTTGTAGAGAAAGGGATCGGGATCCATCTACTGCATATATTCACTGAAAGACATTTGAAACTACTCCAAATCATTTGACTTGCACAAATCACTTGGTTTTGTGCCATACCACGTGACAGTTTGAACAATATTTATATTTTTACATTACTTACTGAGACCATCAGTTCTTTGTTAAAGGTGAAAGTGATGTTGGCACAATTATCCTGGTAATAAGAGTCCGAATTACATTTGGTCTTTGTTGGTTGTTGATTTGAAGGCCAGCATACACCCACTCCAGAGCAGGGATGTGTAAAGCAGTGGTCGTCCTTAATGGGGACACAGCTGTGGCCTGCTGGGCACTCACTGTGACCTTTGGCATGCATTAGGCAAGGTCTCGGACCACACCAAACCTAGAAGAGAATATATTTTTATAGCACAACTGTTTGCTGTATAACAGAAAACCATGAACCCAGAACACAGTGAATGCATACCTTAGAGCACGCGACCTTTCCATTCCAACACTGACAGGCATTGCAGTCATCCTCCCATTTAGCTCCATCAGGCATCACTCGCCCATTGATAACACAAGGCCTGCCCATAACTGAGAAGAGAAATCAAAAACAGTGAAGGGTTTTTAAAATCAAAAAAGCCTGTCCTGTTGGATTGTCTTATCCCTGTACCCAACTAGGCTTCATGAGTTTTCACATACGTAAACATTCCCTTCCCACTAAAAATTGCTAACACACAAATAAGTGGATCTGGCTACAGACAGTTGCCTGGAATACCTTCTTGGCATCTTGGGCCACTGCGACCAGGTGGGCAAACACAACGGTACCCATTAATTTCATCCAGACACGTAGCTCCAAAGGCACAGGGCGACGACTGGCATTCGTTGATATCTGGAGGGGAGGGAAAATTGCATACATTTATGCATCCGATTATACATATACACACACTGGTGGGGCTGGGGGTGCATTTGTGTGCAAAGTCAGCTGGAGTAAAAGTGTTTGTTTGTTTTTCCATGGTCCCCAGGGAGCTGGATTCTGGTCTCCATTAGCTCCGTTCAGTTCTGGACTAACTCCTCTTAAGTCTCTCTGGCATGACACTAGATTGACACTGTTATAACAAAGATCAGAAACTAGCCCTGCATGGCTACTTTAAGCCCTTCAAGGGCAAGGATGCATTCTTTGTTATATAAGCAAACATGCTCTTTCCTGACATAGTGCAGGTTAGCCTACATCCTAAATACTTGGGCTGTTGACAACTTGAAACTCCTAGTTTTATTACTGTTATGAATAATTCTATTTCCATGGTTATGTTGTTGCAAAATGTCAGTGTCCTCTTCTCTGTAAATTACTAATTACAGGTCCATACATACTTCACCTCAGGGGCAGTAGGTGGATTATTAAAATCGACAAGGGTTTTAATGGGCATGGTTTTTCAAACACAGAAAACTCTGCAGCATAAACACTGGGAAGCTCATGTGAAAGGACGGTTTAAGCCTGCTGCTGAACCAAAGACATCCTTGGAAGCGTCCAATATATACTTGAGCCACAAGTTTTTCCAGGGAACCTTTCTTCCCCCTCCTCTAGAGATCATCAGTGCCAGATATGAGCAAGTGATGCACCTGCACTGCTTTGCAGAGCAGTTAAAACTTAAGGTTGTGCAACAGATTTTTAAAAAGCATCAGTCAAAATCAGCTAGAATCACACTGTAACACTCACTTATCCTGCAATCTGGACCAGCAAAGCCTGGAGCACATTCACAACGGTACCAGTTATCTCCATCAACACAAGTTCCACTGTTGTAACTAAAAAGGACAGACAGGATCTCTCAGGTCACCAATATTCAAATTATTATTTTTGGTCAGAAAAAAAAAATCTAGAGATTCAGCATGAAATATGCATAGACTCAAAAGACCCAGCTCACATAACTTACCAAGGATGGGGACTGCAGTCATTTGTATCTGCAAAAAGCAAGAGACATTTTATAAAAGGCTTGGACTAGTACAATGTTGCTGTCAAAGATGCACTGAATTTCTACAGTTCCTGAGTTACATGTCATTAGTTGAACTTTTACAAAAAATATGCTGAAATTCTCTGCTAAATTGATTCCAGGCGCCCACCACAAAATTTGTTAACGATACTGTGGAACACATGTACACAGGAAGAAATCCTTGTAAAGAATCTAACAGGAAGAAATGAGTGGAAGCAGACAGGGCTGCTGGTAGAAAAAAATGCAGGAGAAAACAAGCCAACATCTGGCTTCACTTAGCTCATTTGCAACTTTCTCATGCCCAGGTCAAGGCTCTATCATATAATGTCATTAAAAACAAAGACTCAGGTGATGCTAAACCTTACATCAAACAGTATTCCCTTCTGGTTTCAATCTCAAATCTCAGAGGGTGACAGGATGAGCTCATGTTCTCATCAGGCAACACTTTGGAAGAGTTCAAGCAGAGAGACTTACTCTGAGTACAAGTAGGTCCTTCCCAGCCCTCTTTGCAGACACAAGTAAAAGAATCCCCACTGACTACACAGGTACCACCGTTATGACAGGGATTTGGCAAGCAGCTGCTGTTTCTTGCTGCAACAAAGAACAAGACTTGGTAAGCATTTTGAAGCCAACACACTAAGTGCAGAGGGAAAGGGGGCTGAGTCCCAGACTGAGTGCTTTGTCTGCTCCCTGGATGTTACCAAACACAGTTACCTATATTACAAGTGGCTCCTTCCCATCCGGCAGGACACATGCACTTGAAAGCATCTCCCTCATCGTAACACGTTCCTCCACTATTACAGGTAGCCTCATCGCACTGACTATCACCTAGGAAGACCAAACCTGTCTTAGATCCAGTCCTTTCAGAATGCAACATAGCCAGTTGATGCCACTAACAATGAATAAAAAAACTGGTTTGTTACATGTGGAGACTTACGGGAGTGGCAAGTTTTTCCTTTCCATCCATTTTTACATTCACAAAAGAAGTCGTTGACCAAATCTCGGCATGTCCCTCCATTGTGACAAGGATTTTTACTGCAGTCATTAATATCTGGAAGTATTGAAAGAGAATGAGCAAGAAGCGCAAAGCATCCAAAAGATCTTTCATGCATGATGGAAGTGTGCGCTAGGTCTAAAATCTCAAGAGAGATTATCACCTTGCACATCTTAATGCTATCACTGATTTCATTAAGCTTGCTCTGCACTGGGTCCCCCTGCTCATGTTGTTTCATGTCAGTAAACAATTCTTTATGGTCCCCACCATAAAAACCACCAGCACAATCAAAAGGAGAGTGCCTTATTATCCTTAATACACTGCTTGGCTGTCAGTCAAAGGTTAGCCGATCCTCACAGCCTCTCCTCATTTCCTCTGCCAAGACATGCAGAACGCAAACATCGCATGCAGATTACAAACACTATTTTGCTACTCCAGAAAGTGTGTTTATGTATATGAATGGTTTCTGCTGGAGACAGTCTAGGGCTTAGAGCACCAGAGCCAAGTTCTATTCTATACTCTGCAACTAACTTGGTAAGCCCTTTGCGACTGAGGCTTACCCTAACCTCATCCCAAGTAATACTTGCCTGCCTAACAAGTGTGCAGTGAAGCTCTAAAGTTCCCAAAGCATTTTAAACAGCCCCAATGCAGAACTACAAGAGTTTCAATGAAAAGTTTGCCAGTGATTTGACAGGGCTTTGAATTATGCCAGAAGACTGTAGAAGGTCAGTGTACTTTACAAGGACAGTCTGTTCCTCCCCAGTGCTGCTCCAGGGTCTCAAAACCTCTTCTCCAGCTGAAGGCTAAACTTACTTGTTTCACAGTAAGTTCCTTCCCATCCATCACTGCAAATGCATTTGTAGGAGTTGATGCCATCAATGCAAGTGCCACCATTTTTACATGGATTGCTCTCACAGTCATTGATATCTGTGAACAGATTTAAGAAATGCTGGCTAAGAACAGTTACTGGAGACTCAGATTAAGCTTTGCCAGAAGTGCATGCACACACGTTTTTTAAAAAACACCATTAGTTAATAAGCAACACACAAAACCACCCCAGGATTTTTTTTTTTTTTTGAAGAGATACAATTTAGTTCTTTTAAAAGGCAGCCCATAAATAGCTGATCCCACCTTTAGTTTTAACACCTTAGCCTTGAAATGTAGGCTTCCAAGGTCTAGAAGGTTTATTATAGTAAACTTCTGCAGAAGGTCTATGGAATTCCAGTCCGCCTCACCCAAGAGGAATAAGAAAAGTTCCAGGGTTCACCATGGCAGAGCAAACCCATTCGTGGTCTCAAAGACACAGAGTCATTTATAAGAGGCAGATTCAGGAGCACAGAACAAACATCTAATTCTTACTTTCATGGCAATAGGTGCCGGTGAAACCTTTGTTGCACTCGCAGGTGAATTTTCCACCCGCCTGGCTCTTGCACTTTCCATGGGGACCGCAGACGTTTGACGAAATGTACCGAACCCCTTCGGGTGTGCTGTTAGAAGCCACGGCCACCGTACAGCTGTCAATGACTGCAGAAGAACAGAGAATGGGAAGTGTTCGGTCTCATCTGTCAAGTTACCAAGCAGGGTGGCGTCTCATCTCCAAGTTACTACCCATGTTTTACTTCCACAGCCTAACTGAACTTTACAGGAGGTTTTGAAGAATGTATCTTTCATACAAGTATTGACACAGGGCCAAATTCTGGTGGACAAGAAACACAGCTTCATTGAGTTCAGAGGAGTGTCAAGTATTTACTCCAAGACTGAGTTTGGCCTGCCGAGCCTTTTTTATTTTTTGGGAGATGAGCTGACAACGTTTGGGTACCCAGCACATGCAGTGTAACATGTACCTTCACAAGGAGTAGTGCGACAGTGATCTTTCAGGTGTGAGCAGTTCTTTCCCTCATAATCTTCAGGACAGTTACAGAAGTAATCTGTGTTAAGATTAAAGCACAGAGCACCGTTCTGGCAGGGGTTGGGCTCACAATAATCTATGTCCAACTGTAAATGGTGGAAAAAGGAGGGGTGGGGAGACAGGGAAACAAAGGTTTTATTATTACTCTTGTCACTGCTACAGGAAGCAGACACTGTGGAATCTGACCTTTTTATCTGCTCCCTCTATTAATTGTACATAATGCACAGAGTACAGTTATGCACATAGTGATTTCAGCAGACAGTACTGATATTAAACAGCCACCAGAGGTTAAACAGCAAGCATGCAACAAAATGTGACACGCGAACACTTGCAATCTGTTTAAACTAAAGGAATCTTCAGCAGCCAGGAATTTTTCACAAGCACTTCCCTGGCAGACAGCTGTACAACTAGTGTGCTGATCACAGGACAAAAGGCATTCAATGTGCAGATCTAGAAAGGACTGATATAAACTCCTGTTATCTGTGGCTTGCATTTCAGCCAGGCTCACCTGACAGAGGTTTCCTGAGAAACCAGCCGGACACAGACACTGGAATCCATTGATTTCATCCTGACAGTGACCCCCATTCAAGCAAGGGTTGCTTGCACATTCATTGATGTCTTTCTCACAGTGATCTCCTGCATATCCAGGTGGACAGATACACCGATAACCATTAACCAAGTCCTGTGAAGGAATATGCAGGTTTATTTAAAACGAATCTAAACTATCTCCATAATATGGCAACACTGACAAAAAAACCTTGGTGCAAATTAAAAGCGGCAAGAGCATGTTTCTCAGACAACACATTCAGGCAAAATTTAAAGCAGAAGAGACATTGGCTGTGCATCTATAAGAAAAGTGCAAAGGCTTCCTCGAGTGAAGGTGTGTCATTTGTTAGTTATTATAGCCTCCTGCCTACCAAAAAGGACATCCTTTCCTTCTTCTCCCCCACCTCCCCAAGGATAATGAGCCAAATACTCAGCAAGCATAACACAACCTAGCTCCCTTGACTTCTATGGGGACATGCTGATTTACATCTGTTGTATATTTTGCCCCATGTACTTTCCCTGCCTTTTGTGTATTTAGGCTAATACACTTTGGTTTCAGTATTTAATAAACTAGCCAAAATAAGACCAACTCACCCGGCAGGATCCTCCATTCTGACATTGTCCAAGACAATCATTAATATCTACAAGAAAATTAGCATATTTTTAGAAGACAACTCGTTTATTCTAGATAGGCGTTTGTGTCTCAAACTCTGGCTAGAAAACCCTTTTGTCAAATATCCTGCATGCTTTCTTCATGATAAGGTTCTTATAATGGGTGGGAACCCTCAGCAATTCTTCCAGTACAGTTAGTGAAACTTCACATCATTGTTTTAGTCACCTTATCAGAATATAGCCATGTTACAGGCTAATGAGTTTGATAAAATTGTGTATTTTTATTTCAGACCAGCTACTCCTTTTCTGAAGAGATTACTGGCTATAGGTGCTGACTGCTTGAGGTTTAAGGCAGGATTGAGAATTCAATGGGCTGCATAATAACTTTCAGCCTTTAGAACATTAAGGAGCTGGATGCAGAATGTTCATAGATGCTTACTTATATCACAGTTCTGGCCAGACCAGCCAGCAATGCAGTCACAATAGTAGCTGCCAATCAGGTTCCTGCAGGAGTTGGCATTGACACAAGGTTTGCCTTCACATTCATTCGCATCTGAAAGACAATGTGAAGGGCAAAATGTTGAGTTGCAGGTACAGTGGGAGGGGGAAATCCAAGTCTTGTTTTCATAGCAATAAGCAGGAATTCATTCAAAGTTAAAAGCCTGAAACATACAGAGTGGATTAGGGAGACTTAAAATGGAACAAAAAGTAATCAAACATTCGTCTCTGAAGTACCTTTTGATTTCTCTCTCTAATTACAGCAAACTGGCTATACCAATTGATAGTTACCGAGTCACTCATTAAGAAAAATCTTTAAAAACAGCCAGCAGAGACTCAATCAAGCATTTAAGAGGCACACCGCATCTCCGTCACTAGGATTAGTATGTTGCACAAAGAATGCAGACAGCTCATTCTTCATGAGATCCTTCACATTTTGGAACCCAGCTGTGAACTCCTTGGTCTGGAGGAGTTGGCATGGCTGAAGAGATACAGCAGCTTTCCCACAAGGCCAAAAGAGAGGAGGAGGAGGAGGAGGAGGAGGAGGAGGAGGAGGGGGACAGACAAAAACAAACCCTGGTTCATCTGCTGTTTAAGTACCTATATAAGGCTTTAGTAGCTCAGCTGTGATGATTTTTGCAACAAGCAGCATACAGCAACAGTAAAATGAAGCAAGAAAGCCATTCTAATTGAGGGTGTCCTACTCCCCGATTCTGCAAACCCTTCTACATAAGCTGAACTTCAAACACCCGACTCAACACATTGACTTCAATGGACATCCTCATACATACACTGACACACGTGTGGGAGTGTTTGCCAGATCAGAGCCCTTAGTGCAGCTCTATAGAAAGGCCTGAACTAGAGCAATTCAATATTCACCTAGCTGGCACGTTTTTCCAGTCCACTGAGATGGGCAAGCACACTTAAACCCATCGACGAGATCCTGGCAGGTTCCTCCGTGCCCACAGGGATTTGGAGAACAATCATCAATATCTGCAAATAAAGGGAGGGAGAAAAAGTTAGCTTTGTGCAACATACCCCAAACCTATGGCAACTCATTTACGGAGTTAGTCAACAGCAGCCACCATTGTGATCTCTGCAGCAGGGAAGAAAACATGCGTTTCCTGGGGTTTCTGAGCCTTGTTCTCATTTTGCTGAAGATCCATTTAAATTTACATCAGAGCTGCAAGAAGGGGCCTAGAGTAAATGAAAAATCAAGCCTGCTCTATTAAATTTATTGAAGGCTCTAGAGGCAAGGTTTTGACAAACTGTTAATACAGTAATCATCTTCAACACCATGCTGTATGTATCTCAAGACTCAAGTTGTTCCAATTATTTTCCTTTATTTACTAATAGCCCTAGGACAGTACAACCTGTAGAATGACTGTTAAAAACTAATGCAAAAATTGCAAGAGGTATTAGCAAGCTTCATGAAAGCATGTTTCTTTCCTGGACAAATACAATGGTTATGAGTAAGCTCAGGAGTTAGGAAGAAATAACTCATTACATTGCTTGATTCCTAAAAAATGACTTACTAAGGGTGCACGTTGGTCCAGCCCAGCCAGGTGTACACACACAGTCAAATCCAGTAGAGGTTTCTAAGCAGCTTCCTGCATTGTGACAAGGATCAGAGAGGCAGGCGTGTTCCGCTGTACCAACACACACACACACACACACACACACACACACACAACCATGTCAGTTTTGGGACAGCATGATATTCCACTAACCACCACCACCACCGGAGACCTTTGCCACACCCTCTACAAACTTCTATGCCCAGACCACCAGCACAATACACCACTATCTTATTCTCATTAGCAGCCTTTGGTTTAACACACATCAAAACCGGCAGGAAATCATCTTTCATGCTAAGCTGACCTGATCAACATGCTGTGACTTATATCTGCTTGGGTTAGAGCCAAGTTAGAGCTCCTAACAGCAGCACTCCCTCGTATGAGACCACTACAGAAGTCTTCAAGAGTTAGCAGGTGTCTGATTTAGGAGAGACTAGCCATTCACCATGGAATAACTTCAGACATCCTCTGCCAACATTAGTAACAGTATTATGAATCCCAACTTCCCAAGCGAGATGTGCAAAATAGCCACTAAATGCAAAAGAAATTGTCAGATTGCAGCCAGCCGCCATGTCAGAGCACTTACCAATTTCGCAGTTCTGTCCTGAGTAGCCCTCGGGGCAGGAACATTGATACTTGTCAGGCCCTGTGTTGCTGCAGGTACCACCATTCAAACAAGGCGTGTGAGTCCCACAGTAGTTAAGATCTGTAAAGAAGATGAGCGCAAGGATACTAGGCTTGAACAAAAAGGAGTTTGTGCTATTACTCTAGATACTTTTAAATGGACCCACACACAAAAGCTGGATGGGACAGAGGAAAACCAAGCGTGAATGCTAACAATTGATGCATGGGAGAAACACAAAAAGACAAAAAACCCAACCCCACCATGTTTCTGGATTCTTTCTCTCTACGCTAAATCCAACAGCATTAAAATTCAGGTTTTACACTTGGCTCTCTGCAAGATTAGCATACCTTTGTCACAGAGCTGACCACCCCAGTTGGTTTCACAGAGACATTGCCATGGTTCCGTACAAGTGCCATGGACACATCCAGGGTGCGGAATGCACTTATCACAGTACTGGCCTTGCCATCCGTACTGACACCTTCAGAAAAACAGAGCTTGGAATTACTTGCCGAGCACAAATGGCTGAAGCACTCCAAGGCTGGGGGTAGGGAGGGGGGCTGGGAGGGAGCCATTCAAGGTTTGTTTCATGGTTTCTTGTAAACAAACATTTTAGCAGTTTTGCCAAGGTCTCTAAAGCCAGCTTCTCACAAAAGAATAACTGTTCAGAGAGCCGTTCATCACAATAATACTCTATTCTGAAGCCCATACAAATAAGGCAAACAGTGGGTGTGTGCAACAAATCAATCTCTGGACTTTGACAGAATGGATTATATGTTTAAAAAGGCAGGGAGAAACAGCGGTTACCTGGAAAGGGTCATGAATCCAAGGTTCCAGGCATTCTAGCTGTGCTACGTTTGCAGGAACGCAAAACCAGACAAGCCAGAAACCCCAGTTGAGAGCCCTCTGCAAGGCTGTCACAAAGCCCTAGCCAAATCATCTCAAACCTCTTAGGAAGTTACCTTTAGTCTGTGCTTGATAGTGGCAGAAGCCTTTTTATATACAGTTCTGCAACATGCCCATGCCATGCAAGGCGATTTAAAAAACACAACAAAAAAAAGACCCCTACCATAATTTGGTGTTTGGTCCAAAAGCAAAACAAAAAAGCTCACCTCCTTTTTCATGTATTTCAGAGCTAGTATTTATATTTTTTGTATTAAAGTGTAAAACACTCCAAATCCAAGTCTAAACTAGTTTTTATCTACCATCAACAGTACAGGTTTTAAAATACATATATTCCTAATCTTCACCTAGTTACAGAGATTAAGTTTAAAAGGAATAAAGAAATCTTTACCAGTAAGACTTTTTTTTTTTTAAATGCCCTTTAAATACGAGTGCATTTTAGACTTTAACTGGGTCAATCACATTTTTTCAATCTATTTAAATTCACAGAAGACTAGAAGGATTTTAAGTGTGAAGTCAGGTATCTACTAAAGTAATGTATTTCATTAACAGAGCCTGGTGGTAAGTGATCAGCAGCAATTATGCACTACAAAACCATCACTAAATGATGAAAATAAACCCTTGTGTAGCCATCAGGGAAGCTTTCAGTCAGTTTTCAAAAAAGCTGTTCTCTGCCCAGTAAATCCATCTCATAGGGAAAGCTAGAGAACTATATCTGACAGCTCATCACCCTCACCTAGTGGCAAGTACAACTCCCTCTTATAAGAAGTCTTGCTAATTTTTTCCAGTGCTATTTCAGCAGTGACATGTTCAAAGCCCATGTAAATACATTTGATGTTCTTATATTATGAAAAATAAAGTTAGTTCAACTTGCAGAAGTTTCTCTGTGAGCAAACACCACCAAAACTGGGGTGCTGCAGAGGAAAACAGTTTTTCTCCAGTGACTCATGGAAAGTCCTTTTCCAGTTATAGAAATTGGGGAGGACACAAAAAGATAAAAAGATAGAATCTGAACTTGCAAATTACACTGAATTCAATGAAACTAATGTGCACAACTTTATACCCAGTATTTGCAAGATAGAAATGATCCATAGATTTATGAACATTTGCGTCTTTTCCAGGCTTCACTCCCTTCTAGGAAATTAAGGAAGCAAACCATTACAAACCTCTACTGTTGCTTTCATTAAACAAAAGATACAGTAATGAGCTTTAGAGAAGCTAAAGATCTGACTTCCATTTTTAAGGCCAGGACTGGCCCAAAGTGAACAAAAGGAGGCTAGAGAAGGGCTACAAGAATCTTATGTTAAATTCCAGAACCAGAATCCATTAAGTTATTCTCATTTAATAATATGCAGGAAACACTTTCTCATGAGAAATGTGAAGTCTCTTTGCTTGTATAATGATTCATGACTAAGTTTGGTTTTTTTGGCAGTATTGTGTTGAAAAGATTGACTCTCAAAGGGGGGGGAGGGTATTTTAAGTGAATTTGCAAGTCCTCTGTTACAGCAGACCCCAGAGAAGTCACTGCCAGGATCTTATTTTTAAACTCTATTGCATTTGCAACATACAGAGAACATGACTCATCAAATCTTCAAGGAGGGGGAAAAAAAAAAAATCAAATCTTATTTCTGCGTTCACTTGTAAAGATAGCAGTCTCACTTGGCAAGCAGAAGTTATCTGAAAGCACCAGAAGGACAGCATTGTTTTAAGACTATGCAAATGAAGTGTGGGAAAGTTGCACCTTAAGTAAATAAAAGCACTAGTGCGTGTCTGGGCACTGAGCAGGAGGTGAGACTTAGAAAGAGAAAGATGGGGGGGGGGGTTGAAATTCAGGAAACAAAGCCTTTTCTGGTGAGGAGACAGCAACCTTTACACGACCTGTTTATTCTAATTACAGTAGCACAAATCCGTGGTGTGCATCAGCTGAGCCTTTCAGCATTTGGCCGACTTCTTAGGGTCAACAAAACTCCTAGTCGGATTTCTCCAACAGGCCCTGCACCTTGATTTGGTATTCTGGCGCTCAACCAGCTTACAAGCAATGCTGTCAAACATCAGAACTACTGTAGTCATTTCTTTTGCCTCACTCTAGCTCCCCATGAAGACAAAATAAAAGCTGCACGGTGTCATGTGCTCTCCGAACCTTCCTTTAGGAAGAGATGAAAATAGTTTTGTTCCTTTTAACTTCCTCTGTATTTTGCCAGCCTTCATTTTTAGGCACGGCCAAGCAAGATGTATAGAACATGCAGAGACAGGACCAAATGACTTCATACACAAGACTTCAGTTCTCTACTCCCTTGCTAGACATGCACTATAAGGAATTAAACCAAATTTCTAAACACAGTTCATCTCTAAGTAGTCTTGACATTAAAATACCCAATACTCTGCATCGATCAGGGAATAAGCCTCCATATATTGTAAATACCAATACAAAAAAATAATTCAAGACATTCCAAATATGTAATTGTTAAATTGTTCAGTTATGTCTAAACTCTGCTTTTCATTGTCTCCTGACCAGACCAAAATAGACTTCAAAGACAGCAACAAAAATTCTGCATTCATCATGTCTGTGGACAAGATTCCATCTCCGCTATTAACCTCTCAGCACTTACAGCCTGGCTCAGAAAAAACTAAAGAACCAGAAGATTTTACTAATCCCATTCTAAAGAATGCTTGACTTTTGAGGGGAGAAGTTAGGGAGAGGGTGGGAGAATAAGGAAGAAAAGCAGTGCTGTATTTAGAATTGCTAGTAGAAAAGCCCATAATCAGCAGTGCAGTTTAAAAAGACAATTTGCACCAATTTACATAGGTGCAATTAGTTACTGCTCACTAGGAAGCATTCACCATGATTTGTTTCTTTGTCCTTTTCAATTCATAAATGCTACCGTTTTACATGTGAAAAACATTTTTCTTACAGTCTATATGCATTACAGTTTTACTCAGTGCAACTAGCATGAGAAAGAGGCCCCTGTCTAAATAATCTGGGCTACTTTTTCTCCCCAGCATGGCATTCACAGCATCAGTTATTACAAAATGTATTAGCAAAAGTATTATTTACCTGCATTCGCCTGGAATTTTACAAGAACCATGCTTAGGGCTACAGCCCTGACGACAAATAGCTGAAAAAACATGAAGAGAAAGCATCAATATACTGTCCATTTCCCACATTTTCATGCTCATGGGAATGTTTTAATCTCTAGCCAGCAGTTTAATCCCACCAAATCTAAGGTTTAACCAGTCTCTTGTATCAATTCTACAGGAGAAAGAGAGGTAGGTGGTACCGTAGGATAGCAGGTCCATTAACTGTAAATAGAGATGTTTTAAGAACTTGTGTCAAACGAAGAGAAGCCATTTTGCCTATCGGGTAGAACTTTGTAGTGTGCAAATATTTCTCTTTCTGCATGTGAAGGTGAGCCCTCCCTCTGCCCCGCTTGCTTATAAAAAAATGCAGTGACTCTGTAATCATGTTTTTCTCACTTCTCCTTGCACACCTATTCATGAGTCTAGAGACAGACTACACGTATATTCTATCAACACATTTTGCTAACAGCCCATTCTTCCAGTTCAGCGTTCTGCATTTTTCCTTTACACCGTTCACAGGGACTGAGGACATGCTCAGAACATCCACTCCTATAGATGACCTGGAACTTGGCATCTGAAAGGCTTTCTATTTGCCTATTCATCTGCATCAAACTTGTCTTCTTTCTTCCCTTGAAATACCACATGAAGTTCTGCTCCAGTAGGGAAATCCTGACTCCACTCAAGTGTGGGGCAAAACTCCCTGCACCTTCAAAATGAGGTCAGGATTTTACCTCAAGGCTTTTTGTGTGGTTTATCAATGTTACTGAATGGAAGAACATGTGCCAATATTCCAATACTTCTTGGCTTGACATGGGGCTCAAGAGAGAGGCTGGGTCAGGTTTTCACAGTCCAGTTAGGCCAGGGCTCGACAAAATTGTCTCTCAGCAGTTTTATTTTTGGCCACCAGAGGATGCTCCTCTGCAGCATTTCCACAGTGGAGCTAGGCTACAAACCCCAGTCACCACAGTAACCTGGCAGCCAGAGTTTGTCAAGCCCCAAGTCAGGCGCTTTTGGAAATTCTACTCGCTGAATGGAAAGCCCCACTGAATGAAGCCCATTATCTATTTAATTGGAACACAGGCAGCAGTGGTACACTGGCCAGCCAGTCTACCTTAAACTGGAACAGGACAGAGCAGTCCTCACCCCCTTGCACTCCAACGATTGTCCACTTAATCCTCTAGCCTCGCTGCCAAGAGCCAACAAAGGCCTTAGTGGGAGGCCATGATGGCGTGGATCATTATGCTCTAGGAACTGGGCTGATGTTAGCAGGGCACAGAACACTAGTTACAAGCTCCATGCCCCTGGAACAATCCAAGACCATCAACAGTCTATCCTTCAAAATTAATTACAAACCTTTGCTGCATTCTGGCCCCATCCAGCCTTCTAGACAAGTCTTGTTGCCATTCTGATCACAAGTATGGTGGCCAAAGAAGTCATCTCTTGGTCGACAAAACTTGTTGCAGCCAAAGCCATAGTAATGTTCATCGCAGATCACACGGATCTGGTACTCAAAATGGGCAACGCCTGCATTCTGTTTCAAAGTCTGCCACTGACGGCTCGGATTGATCATACCAGAGTGGGATGCCTTTTCAATAATGCTATCAGGATCTAGGAGACAGATGTGAAGAGGAAGTTAATGCACTGTGGCCATCTGACCTGGATAGAAATCAGTTGGTCTCACACATGGGATTTTTAGAGACTTCTTTGTGCTGGCTTTGTTTAATTGTGGGTCTAAAACTAAGGAACAGCTGCCCCAAAACTTAACTGAAAAGCACAACATATACAGAAGAACGCAGATTGAAGTGAGGGAGAACAGTTAAGTCAACGCTGAGCACTTTTACATAGCTCACCCTTAAGACTCCCAGTAAGAACTACAGCAATTAAAGGAGAGAAAAAACTGAACTGCAATTCCACCACCCCCTATAACAGAGCTAGGAATCTAAGCTTGGTGCTTCATGCACTTTTGGCTTGTTCAGTTATTAGCATCGTATTGTCTATTACAATCTAAAACCTCAGGCCACAACAACAGTACAGGCTAATAAGGCAATCTTTCCAATTGGACAGACACGTCAAAGGCTTGCAGACTTAAGAAAGCCAAGGAGAAGAGAGTTTTCTATTGAAGGAACACTTATGCCAAATGTCACTAGGATCTCCCATAGTTTCGGCCATGAAATTCTGCACAAATTAGTTCTGTAGATGTTAGCTGACACTAAAGGTTCGAGCCCAAGTAAGAGCCGTGCAAATCTCTCCAATTGCTTTAAGTAAGTAGTGTAGATTTCCTCTTCTCGCCTTAAAGAGCATTCCACATGGAGTTTAGACTTTGTACTTGACATTTCGCTTCAGCAAAGCCTTCTGGATTTTAGAAACCTACAACTGTCTAAATTACAGCCTGAAATAATAATATTTCACATGAGCACAGAAGATTGTATACATCTGTGGTATTTCACTTCATAGTCCAGGTCCTGTGACTTAAATGATCTGACACTACCTTACGACCTGTTGCCAGCAGCACTTGACTGGAGAGTGAAAGTTTATCATAAAACAGCCAAAATACCCTTGCAAAGCCAGTGCAAAACCAAAACTAAATAAATACCAAGACAGACTTCTGCATATTGGAGCATAATCCAAAGTCAGAAAAATTCTGTCTAGAAGGGCACTTTGCCAGTGATGTGTTAGAATGCTCTGTCTGAGGACCATAATATTTAAGCATGAGGAATTAAAATGAATCAAAACATTTACTTGTTCTTTCAACAATTAAAGTTTGGGGCATTGCATAAGGCAGACTTGAAATGCCATAAAAACACAGTTTCATGAAGCTGATGAAGACACATGGGCTGTTTTCTAAGTTTCCTTTAGAGGTGTTCACGAGAGCCATTTTTGGCTTTCAGAAGGAGCTTTCAAATAAGAAGGCTGTAATTCAGAGCAGTGCAGAACTTCACAACTGATCTCTAGCTGAAAAGAGCCAAATAAATCAAAGTATTTGCTATGCTGCTAGAGAAGCTCATGGATCCACGTTTAAGCGTTTCAGCGTCCAGCATCTATTGCATTTTTACAGTTTAGAGTTAATGGTACCAGCTTCTTATTTACCTTGTGGTTTCTCTAGTTTTAAAGTGTTTTCCTCCCAACTCATTTTTCATAACAATGGTCCCTTTATACTACAAACTAATCATTAGGCACAGATATGGGGTAAAATTTTCAGAGGCACTTATGTGATTTAGGAGCCTAAATACCATTTTTGTCTTATGTATTCAGGGATTTTTCTATGACTTTTTTTTGTAAAGCTTTAAATAGACTTGTTTTAACCGAGTATCATCACATGATACAACCCTGGAGCTCGAATGCAATTCTGCTAGTATGAAGATACCTCTTGTGCTCTTTTTTTTTTTTTTTTTTTTTACACAGCTGGGGCCCCAGTTCAGCAAGGTACTTAAACACATGAAATACATTGGTCTTCAGTTTATCTTCTGTCATAAAGATGCACCTGCTCCAGCGAATCTTGCTGAATTGGAAGTTAAATGACTTTGCCAATGGCACACTGAGCCTGTAGCACAGCTCTGCATGAAAGCAACAGGCCTGGGATCAGGCCCTTTGTTCACTGAATTTTACCATGACATGGAAGAGACTGGGAGTTTCATTCTCATTGAAGTCTCTTTCTTGGAAAGAGATCACAATAATACAGCTGTGCATGTAATTTCTGATGGGGGCTCATAGGACCATGGTTCACACTTGCCATTCCTCAGCATCCACAGAGGATAAGCATTTTCATAATGAACTATGCCATGTTCTCCCCTGTATTCATTCCTCACGCTACTGCAACCACCAATCCCACATGTCAGCATGCAGGAAACAGAATCTTCAAGGGAGGATTTCACAACTCTTCCCCATCCAGTCTACACCAATGATCATTTAAGGTTAATAATTCACAATCCCCAACCAGAACACAGAGTAAAGAATAAGAAGGAAGCCAGCCAGACTAGAGAAAGTGATCTTTGTTATTCCCTTGACACCACCTGACTTGGGCTCCCTAGCTTCAATGAAGAAGTCAGAACAGGTGTGGACAAAACTGGCTCCCAGCTAGGTGCCAGCAGTTTTACCTCTGGTCGCCAGAGGGTATTCCTCCATTACATTTGTGCACTGGAGCTGAGCAACGGGCTACTAAAACTGGTCACCATAGCAACCAAAAACAGATTTGTTAAGGCCTGGATCAGAAGCAGCCCTTAATCTGTGCCAGGGCTGAGCCCATGCCACCCTCTAGGCTTGGCAGCTCGTAGCCCCGCACCTCTGGGCTCCTCAGATGCAACTAAAAAAAACTGCTTGAGCCCCAGCACTTATTTTGGCACAAATTAAACACACATTAGTGGAAACACTAACCAATTGGAAATGAATGATATGGAAGAGAAGAGCTCTCTGAAGACATTATGAACTTGTACTCTGCTCTGACCACCTCAAGACAGTTCATAGGGCCATGATTTTCAGAAACTGCTGAACACCTACCTTCAGAAAAAGCCAGACCCCCTTAAGGTGTCACTGGCCATCCAAACTGATTAGTCAGTTTTCAAAATGTGGGCCTCTGACATCTTCCGGCTCTGCTTTAATTTACTTTTTGCTGAAGACTGATGCTTGACTTTGGTTCATGTGCAACAGAAACTAGTAACCTACCACAGCACTTGGGTACACTGCTAAGTTAGCTCCATTTATTTTACTTGCGAAGCAACGTAGACAGCGGTCGTAAGAGGGAACCTAGACAAGGACGAAGCTCAAAAATCCTGTGAGTTAAATCCTGGCCCCCCCAGAAGTAAAACTCCTTTGCACCTCAACAGGCCTGCTACACTGCAATTAAAACCTGCTGCTGGCCCATGCCAGCTGACTCAGGTTAAGGGGATCCACCTAAGGGACTGTTCAAATACAGCACAGACCCTCCAGAACCCTCCCACTTCTTAAGGTCCTAAAGCCCAGGATTCAACCCAACCCTTAATGTCAACAGTTAACTCCAATTAAACAGCCCTAAGCCCTGGGAGCCTGAGACAGCTGGCATGGGGCAGATGTGGGTTTTCAACTGTAATGCAGACATATCCAAAGGGGCCAAGATTTCACTTTCGGACTACCTGGGGTACTGCCAAAAGGAAAGAGGGAAACTGCTGGTGGGGAAATCAAGAACACAGAAAAAGGTCAGTTCCAGGAGTGGGGTTTACATGACCAAGTTTCCATCAGTTGGCTCAGACGCCATTAAGATAACTCTGCTAAAGCAGTGTCCAGGAAACCCTGATGTTATGCCTTCCTTTTACCAACGGCTCTTAAGAAAAGAAAGCCCAATAGAATTTAATGGGATTAATCCATTAGGGTTTCACAGGAAACACTCCTGAAGCCTAGACAGGCTAAGGGTTTTATAGAAAGCTTATCGTTCCCTATTAAAAATCCTGTAAGGATCTCCTCAACATAGTCTACCGTCAGCAAGGTGGTGATGGTCAAGGAAGGAGGAAGTGTTTGTACCTTCTTGGTCACTTAGATGTCCCAATTAAAAACATAAAACCTTGATGCTATTGAGAAAGAGTTTAATCAGGAACAGATGCAAGACCAAGTCTGCACTGGATCAAACATGCTATTGAGAAAAATACATGAGGCAGTTTTGTCTGAAGACAATTTTGCTTCCAGAATATTAGAGCAAAGAAAGGCTTCATTGTGAAGCTTTGTAAAGTCAGTTTCATGAAGAAAAGATGAGCTCTAATAATAGTAGAAATGGCAGAGACCCAGGCTGAAAAGATTAGGATCTAACTGTTAAAAGAACAATCCCCCCAAAACTACCTGTATTTTAAATGCAGACCTCTTCCATGCATTGCCAATGGATATTCCCCCCCCCCCCAATAAAATTTGGGTAACCAAGGCCAAAAACGGATTCTCTGATTGGTGGTCTTGGACCTGAAATCAGGTGTGCTGCTCTATCAGAGTGCCATTACTCATGGCAGACTGAGGGGAAAGCGCAGGGGTCACCGACTGGCAATTTTCCTGGCTTTTGTAATCTGTGAGGTTTTTAATGTGTGGAACTAATTGAACGTCTTGGAGTGAAGTGTTGTCCCTGCAATCTGATCTCTGGAGATGTGCTGTGTCCGCACACAGCTTCAGCAGGGTCCACATAGGCATAAGGGTTTGTTCCTACAGATTTAACTATAAGATTAGGGCCTTAGCCCTTCACACATAGCTGTGGTTTCCTCTACCACACAGTGCCTAGAGTCCAGTCAAGTCCCAAGTTGATGATGATTTCAGCAGTTCCTCTCTTTGAAGTTCAGGGCATTTTGGGGAGCAGGAAGGGGGGCAGACATCAGGACGGTGGAAAGAAGGTCAGCAAAGTTTGGCAGATCTACACAGTTCCAATTCCTTGTCTTAAACAAAACTGCTTATTGTGTCAACAGCAGCAGGGGACTCTCAGGGACTTAGAGTGGGAACCAAACAGAGGTCAGCCTGAACTCCTAAACTCAGTGGGAGTTTTAGACAGTGAATATTGAAATGCAAATATAGGTACACACACCCGAGTGACAGCTGGATATTTGCAGCACAGCTCACAAGCCATTGGAGTTTATGGCTTCCTCTGACTAGCATGTAAAGCCAAAAAGTGACCACAAAGAAACTGACCAGACAAAGACATTCCAAAGGATGATCTTCCCCTCACACATCCACGTGTTTCGGCCAACTTGATCAGGTGACGTCTGCTACGTATTTTTTTTTCTTCCTTAATATAAATCCTTAGATAGCTAGCCTCCCTTCCCCCTGCCCAGAACAAGCAAGCACTACCACCAGTTCCTTATCTTCCATCGGTCAGAAATCATTTGGCTATTCACTGTAGCTTTCGTAAGCAATGTGTACCCTAGAGTTAAAGTTTTCAAGAGTGCTTAAGTGACTGTCACTTAAATGTCATTGAAAGTCAAGAGGATTTAGGTGCTTGATACTCAAAATTGTTAAAAAATTAAATACAACTGCTTTTAAAATAGCAGCCACTTTGCTTTTTTCCCCTCCCTGGAATTGATGCAAGTCATACCATCACATGACATGTAATAAGTAAGGACCAGACCCTAACTGGGCAGACAGACCCCTTGTTTGATGTGACTTCTCTACTTCCTGCAAGATACTTTAGAACCACACAAACACTCACCCTTTTGCCAGGGAAGTCCCACCCTCAATTTGTGGGAGAATATGCTGAAGAACCAGCCCTGCTAACGTAAAAGCCGTTCAGCACAGAGCTGGCTGAGGAGCACTGAACGGAGAAAATCAAGGAATGAATACTTACTAGAAGTGTCGTTGCTGTAGTCCCATGCCTCAACAAGCAATGTGTACGATCGCTGCAAAACAAATGTATGTTAGTACCTCAAATAAAGACAGATCAACATTTGAAATACATATCTGAGGGGGAGATATGATTTTTTTCCTTTTTTCCCCATCTCAATTGAAGCTGTATCCATTTAAGACAAAGTAGGCAACAGATTATACTTGAGACAAACATGATCCTCTCGTAACCTCTTAAATCACCTTATTGAGTCTGACTTGAGACCTTTCACCTTGGATTGCTCATCTTTGTCATCACTAATGCATCTTATGTACTTAACCAGGAAGTACAGCTTTTGATGCCATGCTGTAAAAGTTAGAATTTAGCACGTTTGGGAAAGCTGCACACAGTGGGGGAGGAAAAAAGTAACTAGCTGCTTAAAGTGGAATTTTTATAACCAAATTTCACCTTTTTTTTTTAAATTTGTTTTGTTTTAGATCTGAACAGTTTTTCCATCCTGAAAGCAAGGAGTGTTGCAAAAAATGATTTTGTTTGGCCTGCACAGTGCAGTCTCCGGAGACCTTTGCTTTTCAGCACCCCTTTGTCTACACCAGACCATCACTGCTCCCACAAGTATCAGGTAACTAAGGAAAGAACTGATGAATCTTAGAAGGAGGTGGGGTGGGAGCCGCTACATAAAACAAAGGATTGAGCTATTTGGAGGAATTAAGGAAGCAGAAGAAGTACTACACAGCTAAGTGTCAAATTTATAGACAGACTAATCTGCCAATCAGGTCTCTAGCACTCCACTAACAACCATCAGCAGCACCCACTAACCAGAGACCGTTTCAGGCTGGAAATATGCCAGGTACTAAATCTAAACCTGTTTTATCTTCAAACCTAACTCAGGAACAAAAGTCATTAGAACCTTTGTTTTGCTATCTTCTAGACTGAACTATATCCCTAGTACTGTCACGTTACCAAAAACATCTAGGCTTAGAGACAGATTTTTTTTTAAACATCCAAAGTCTAAGAACAAAGAAAAATGGAAACAAGACAGAAGTCATGCAATTGATTTACACAGACATCAGCGTAACCTTTATCAACAAGGGTGTATGGAAAAGAGAAAAAGCAAAGGCGCAATTTAGAATTGAGTGCAAGAGCAGTTGAGAGTCATGTGGTTTATTTTCCACACTCATTTGTACTGCCAGCACTAGGTATCTGTCCATTTGTGAAGAGTCACATGTGGCAATTAATACCGTGTTACCAAAAAAGCCCACATTATTATAAGAATACAGCTGTAAGGTGCATGCACATTTAGCGGCCCCCCCCCCCCCAGCAAACTAATTTCTCATGACTGGCCACAGCATGCCGCCTTTGAATGAAAATCTCGTTTGTGATGGACACTAGCTTGGAACCTAGCCTAAATACGTTTCATATTCAAAGCAGACTCAGATTCCATTTCGTTCACTGATAACTGTGGGAAAATGCTTTGAAAAAGCAAGCAGAGCTGGGCAAGCCAAGACAAGCGCTCAGCCTTCCAAGCCGGAGTATAGATCGGCCCTAGCCCTTTTGGGTTAATATTTCATCAATAAAGTTACATATTATTCGTTACTATTCTGGGACAAGCCTTGCAACTTTGTGGGAACCCCCAAAGAAATGTGCTGAAACAGCTTAGAATGGTTTTCCCACACAAGTCAGAAGTAAAACTTCCTGAGACATAATTAAATGTACATTTCACTTGTGATTTAGTAGGAGTAATCCTGCTTTTAGCACAGGGTTGGACTAGATGACCTCATGAGGTCCCTTCCAGCCCTATGATTCTATGACTGGCTGCCATCACCTTTCCTCCTCAGCTTAATTACAACACCTCCAAGCTCAGCCGAGAGATCATGACATGTTATAGCAAGCTGGGGGGGGGGGGAAATAATCACAACAACTTGCGCTACTTCAGTAAAGTAAAGGATGTTCTCCTTTTGGCCTTGCATAATTGTTTTGGAAGATGTTACCTTTAAACTCATAGCAACAGTTCCTGCTGTAGTCCATAGGCTTGTTTACCAACATAATCCACCCTCAAGGAAAGGTAAGGCAGTACCCCTGATTAAGTGCTACTGTTGCCACATACCTGTGTAGCCACTTTTCAACAAAGCACAGGGCTCCATTTAAAATGACACACACTTTAGTAACAGGGCAACCAGCAAAAAAATTCCCACTATCTTTGCAAATATTCTTACCAGGAATGGAGGGGGGAGTCAGCTAAAGAAAACCACATTTCCTAACAGAGAGCCAGACATTTCATCCAATTGGTTTGGCCCTTATAAACGATAACAGACAAGCATCTTTAAGCACAAGCTTTTATGCTTTATCAACCAAATGTTTTTAAAAAACGAAGAAAAAACCCTTGAATGCAACCCAAGTGCTTCATTAATCTGACCATCCCAAAATAAGGAATCTTCTGCAAAAACTACATACTGCTGGAATGTTGGCATCTTTTAAAATATTTTAACATCCCTGCTTTACAGATCAATGATTAATATATCTCAGGAATGACAACTCACAGCATGGAGATTTAATTTTTCCCATGCCCATGGCTGACCCCTGCACATCTCTGAACAAATAGACATCCAAACACAGGAATTCCACATCACCCACCTTCTACCATCAAAGCAAGGTAGCAGGCAGCAAGTCAGCGATAAGCTATGACAGAATCACCCCCAATTAGCCACCGCAAAACTGATCTGGACCAGAAGCCAAGATTCTAGCATGAGACCAAAGCATACTCCAGGAGATAAACCAAAGGCTTCCATGTTTTTTACAAAGTCAAGTGCCAATACTTTCCACGGAGAACTAAATTTTAAAGGCCCAAATTTTCAGAAGGCAGGTGTCTGTCTGGGGGGCAAGGGAAGAAACCAAGCTACTTTACAAAGGTCTTCCAATTGAACTACTCCCTTGCCCACCAAAAGACACCACACTTTTGGGAATCACGGCCCCCACATGTTGAACAGTGCTTCAATGGGACAGAGCTGCAGAAGGAGTTCATTGTCTTTTGTGAATGGATATTCTCCCCTTTGGGGTGGGGGGGGGGTCACTGATCACATCTTTTCTCCTGTTCTGGAGTTCTTAGCCACCCAAGGCACCTGTCAATTGAGTGCTTCACATGCGGAGCAAAGAGAAGTGGGAAGTCCCTGTTTTGACTTTTGTACATGCTTCTCCTCTGTCAAACAGGGAAATCAGGTTAACCACAGCAATGCTCAACCTGTGCCCTGACAGCCACATGTGGAGACAAGTCTGACTTGCAGATCCCCTCTCGTTCTGCCTAGATCTCAGGCAGGGAGCCAGCTACTAAGCACGCCACACTGGTATAGGAAACTGAGTTAAGTGATGCTACAACTCCACCCATTATTTTAAAGGGGATTTGCCAGGCAAGTGAGGAAGGGAGAATGAGGAACATTTCAAAACCCAAGGAGGTGGGATGGGGGGGGGGGGAAGAGACAGAGATAACAGGGAACAGATTTACAGTTAGCCACAATGAAGTCACAAAACCACTTCTTCAGAACGCTCGACAAGGTTCTCATTGGGGTGCTGCATCACCACCCCACAACACGGGACTTGAGATGACACCACCCAAGTGTCCGATCACATCAGGGCCCGTCTGTTGGCTCCTCCTCCATTTGTTGGCAAGACAGCTCTTCAAACATGAAGATCACTGGTTTGCCATATTTCACTGGATGGATACTTGGGCAAGAAACGGAAGAGACTCTTATCCTTGACCGAATGCTACAGCAGCTTGCAAGCATCACACTGTGCCTCCCTACAAAAACATAAGCCAATCAGTTTTACCTCATGTACCCACATTTGCATTTTCATACCACTCAGGGTTTGTTTATACAGGCAGTCATCTCACTTTCTGTAGTCCATGGCCTTCAAATGCATCAAAGATTACATGACCAGTCTTCACATGCTGGGCAGCATATCTGAGGACCAGTCACACTGTGCCCATGTGATTTTTTTTTTTTAAAACACTCTTTCTTGATAGAGCAATGTGCTTTACACTGTCTTGGTTCTGCTGACAGAGGTAGCCACTTCGCTGCCACGTGAAGGATGGGTCAGACAGACAAAATGTAGTTGGATCAGCAGCTGCCACGAACCTCTCTCTGTCTCCCTCAACAGCAGAAGCCAAGCCACCAACTGCAGTCAAGAACTTCTCTGTGATACAGCCTTCCCCTTCTGCCAAACGATGAAGGACACAAAATTACCGCTATCCAAGCTGTGTGTGCTGCGTCCAGCAAGCCAGCCTGATCTCTGATCTGGCAAGCCTGCCGAGTATCCTGTGAATACATAATGCGCTGAAGTTGCCATTGTGTGAAGTCAGTCCGTGGTTTGTCTGGGAGCCGAACTCTGCTGAGTCTACTGCTGCTTCCTGTTGCTTGTCCTGTATGAGCATTATTTTTGGATAGGCCTCATTATGTCCCGTAATCCTCACTGCAGTCAGTATGGCCACACTATTGTTCCTGGTTAATATTAGCAGTCAATGCCTCCGTCTGGGTGGCCAGACCACAATGTATTCTAATCAGAGAACCAGAATGCACTACTGGAACAATGAGCCAGAAAAAGATTTTTAAAAAACCTCTGGCATCTCAATTTTAAACAGACTTCAGGTTGGCGGGGGCTGGGAGGTGAAGGAATCTCAACTGCAGGGCACAGAATATTCCAATAGCATTTTAATCAGTGCCTTATCTGATTATAGAGTTATTTTCTCACAAAGCTCCCACTTGTCACCAAAAAACCAGTAAGTAGGCCAAGATGTCAATGGTCACTTTAAACCTTCCCCAATAAGATTACCCACTATTCTTGTCCTTCTCCCTACCTGTTTAAAGCATCCCCATGCTAATTAAATGCACCAGTTACAAAAGGGTGGGAAGGTTAATAGAGAAAATACCTAGCAGCCAGCCAAGCAAAACAGTCAGGTTCACACAGAGCAAGCCTGAACAGGAGGCCTTTCTACTTATTACCCAAGTGCATAAAAACTGGGCTGAGCTGGTAAAGGACTCTGAACATCTGACTATTTACAAACTACTTTAACCACTTCTAGCCACATTTTACCGTTTCTTCGGTACACTACACCAGTAATGAATGTAATTGGTGCTGTAGAACAGTGACCACAGAATCATGAGTTCCATGTAGTTACAAGACACCAACACCCCTCTATTTTCACATCTTTCCCCATCTACAAGACCTATGTAGTCCACTGGTTTGAGTGGCATTTACTTAGAGACTATAGATTCACTGGCAGAGGGAGTAAGTGTGAATTCAGGGTTTTTAAACACTAATCCTGTTCTTCAGGTTTCTTTAAAGTATTAACTGTGGCTGAAGTCCACAGGTACCATAGCCTATTGGACTGAAGCTGGAAAACCTGCCTCTAGATTTTAATAAAAGCAAATCTCTAAGTTACAGACCGAGTAGCAGCAACTCATGTTCTCAGTTGCATTAAGACTTGGTGTACTTGCACACTCATCTTCAGTCCATAATAAAACAAACGGACAATGTTCTAATTAACCTGAGCAATGCCAACCCAAAAGGTATATCTGTCTTATGCAATACAAATTCAGACAGTCAGACTTCCAGCTACATCAATGAGAGGACAGTGCCAAAATGATGTTTTAAAAAAGGCTTCAGTATAAACTTCCAGGAAAGCTACCCTGGGCCCAATTTAGCTCCTGATGAAGCAGGCCATTATTTAACCAAGAACAAAGTATCTGCATACAAAAGAGAGTCTGGGAGACTGATTTACTTATGAATTAACTATGACTGCTGGAATTGTAGAACATAATCACAGTCAAGGTGAAATCCAAAACTGATGGAATGCAAGAGTCTCCAAAGAATGGATGCAATAAGAGTGCAAGAGGCATCTTTCAAAAATGTATTGCTTCTCCACACTCCTAGGGGGGAAAAAGTTTCAATTTGGGCAGCAGTTATGTTTCAGAATGTCATTCAACATACATGCCCTCCATTTTGAGCAACAATCACCACTCAAACCATTGCACCCAGAAAAGGAAGATGTGTTGTTTACTGATAACTGAAGTGGCGCGCATGGTTGGGTGTTGATGTATTATTACTCCCTGGACAGAGACACTACCTGAAGTTAGGCATTTTGAAGTTAGTGCACATCTGTTCTGCCCCTCCCATACAATTTTTATGGATTGACTGAAACAGGACTTACCTGACAACCTTAATGTATCTGGAGTTTGCCCTTACCAGTTTCAAGAAGTTAATTGGAGGAGAAAAACCCTAATCTTATGATTTCTAAACTATTGGTAATAATTTGGTATTGGCTAAATGAGAAGTCACACTCATTAGGTCAAATAGATCAGGCAGACACTAATGTTTTGGAAGTAGTCTGTCAGAACAAAACAAAAAAAATCCCACCCCACTTAAAACAAATAAAGCCTATGACTTGCAAAAATACTCTGTTTCTGACTAGTGGCTACTAGAAGAAAATATGTAATGCCAGTCCAGACAGGACTTCTCAAATCTTCAGAACAGGCACAAGCTTTGTTGACAGCAAGACAGCCAGCTAGCATTTTCTTAGCCCAAGGGTGAAACAAACAAAGGAAATCCAAAAACTGTTTGCTTTCAGTTTTGCAGCAAAGTACTTCAGATGTTCTTGCACCTCAGACGCTCTGTGCCTGGACACAACTCTGCCAATATCAAATCATTACAGGCATCACAATTTAGTTTTGCAGGATAAACAAGCAGTTTGAAATCTGTGCTATGCATTCCAGGGAGGCTGCCAACTTTGACCTTTGACTACATTTTGGATTTACAGCCTGAATGAATCCCAAGAGATCTTTGCATCAATACAAAATTAATGCTGAACTTTACTGAATGAACGCAGGGCTCCTTCAAAAGTGTGAGATTTTGCAGTCCATTCTGGAAAATGCTATCCTTAAACTGATTCTAAATGAATCCTTTCAGATTTGGAGTGTTTCTGACAGCAAGATTATGGCAAAACAAACTTTAACATGGGAAAAATCTTGTTTTGAAACTTCTCTATAGGTTTAGTTCTGAAGAAGAGTCCTGATGCCTTAAAATTGTGCATTAGGCTAGACCACCAGTTGTATTTTTAAAGAAGAATTGCAGTCTGTTGTGTTCTTTTGCTTACTGCTGCAGGTGCAGCTTTCTGGATGTGTTCTTTATTTCCTTCATGCTGGTCGGGTGCTGTTTCCTAGCAACTTATTCAAACCTCCAATCACTTAATGAATTTACAGCCCACCATCTCCACACCCATTACTCACAAGGGTACATATCAAAACCTACACCACAGAAAACTGTGCAATGTTATTAGAAGTGGAGTTCCAGAACTTGAAAACCCAGGTTGGTCTTAGAAAAGGAGTCCAACAGTTAAAAAGGGACCAGAGCAAACTCTGATTTTATATCACCCTGCACAGTGCATAAAAATCTTCAGATATAAAAGTGGCTTAACTGCTTTCAGCACAAGGTGCATGGAAGCAGTTTGGCATGGGAAAAAAAAAAGATGTCAAAAAAAGTGTAGTCAAGGCAACAAGGCTTCTTGATGTTACTCAGTAAAGCAGGAATGTCCAAGAAAAGCCCTTCCTCAAACAGAAAGATAACAGAACTGATGCATATTCAGAGGCTACTAGGAATTACTAGTTGGCAATATGATTAACACTCAGCGCTGCCTGCTATTAACCTTTAATGGAATTCTTAATTTAATTACACAAGCCAAATCTAAATCCTCAAGACATTGAGAAAAAAGGGAGTATTTAAAGTAAGTTTAAATGCGGTACCTGAATGGAGTGGGACTTTCTATTTCAGAGTCCCATTAGCACCTTATTAAAAATGATTCAAGAGTCTGTTCATATCTTTAAAAATGTAGGGTCTCTTGAAGTAATCTGTATGCCTGATTTTAATACAAACACGCTCTGCCACACTAGATATTCTTTTGTTCAAATGCTTTAAGAATCACAACAGCTAGAAGGAAACCCCATCTCCCACTGGAAGTGAAAGCAGGTTACATACGGGTGGTCACCGTCTCACAGCTTTCTGTAAGTGGCTATGAAACAATTTATGACAGGAGTTCCAGCAAAGGAGTCAGAGCTTCTAACCTCACCCCATCCAAAGAATTTCAAGAGGAGACGATGTAGAGGAGGTTTTGCTGCTATACTATATAGGATTCCACAGTGATTTGATCCAGCCAACAGGACAATAAAAGCAATTTTTTTCCACTAAACAGAGACCAGCTAATACATGTGGTTATGGGCTGTTTTAGGGGTTTGTTTTTTTTTTTAATGCCTTCAATTTTTGCATTTCTGGGAACAAGTTACCAATGATCTTAAAGATTCAGCACATTTTGAGGAGGTTAGTTTGGTTTTGAAGGCAAGATAAAGCCATCCTAGAGCAACCAGGCCTTCATGAAAAACAGCAGAACTGAGAACAGAAGCTTTACAGCCTCTGGCAATGCTTCAGATACCACTGATTTTTATTAAAAAAAAAAACTCTTTACCCCTCTGATGGCATACTAGAAAGGAAATAAAATGGTTATCCATCTAAAAAATACTTCCAACCTGGAATATCTGAGCAAACATACTATTTATTGTCCTTTGCAATGCTCACAGAATCCTTGTGAAAACATACTATTGATTGTACTTTCTAATGCAATCTCCTTCAGAAGGTGGGCTTGAGCTCACCTCCCTATGATTTTATGATTCTACCCTTCTGCCCCTACAGATCTTGGGAGGAAGAAAATATCTCACAACCCAACTCTCTCTAAAGGCAGGTAGGAGGCAGCACAGGACACTTTCAAAGCTCATGGCTGCCTGCCTGCTTTGAGATTATGGAGTCAGTTCCCGCAACCCGATTGTGGGGAAAGAAAAGGGGGTGGGAACTAAGACAGGGATCCAGAGATGCCTTCGGTTCTTATCCCATGTAAGAGGGCCAAGCTGGGAAAGCAGGAGGTGGAAACCTGGCTGCACACGCAGCAGCAGCTGGGCATGGGAAGTGACAGCATGCAGTTAAGAGCACTTCACTTTTTTAACCCTCGCAAGGAAGCCTACGTACCCAAGGTCAGATGCTGACAGCCCTAAAGGCCTGGCATTCAGAAGTGCTGAGCAATCAAGTGGCCCTCTGAAGCCATGTTAAATTGATCTAGATTTTTGGGGGGAGCCTCAATTTAGGCACCCAACTTTGAAAAATCATAACCAGTTTCAGTGACCAGCTGGAACATACATCGCAGGTACCTAGCAAGAGAAGGGGAATGTTACAGACAGCTGTTGTCCTCCATTGCAGCAGTTGCATGACCCATTTGGAGAACCGATCCGAGAGAACGCTTCCCATTGAGAGCCAGCACTGTTGTGGTCAAACCCACTTTAATATTTGTGTTGCACCATCAGAAGTGAAGTCAGCTCCTGTTGCCTTGCCACTCTCTGTTCTGAGGCTCTGCTAGAGGTCTACCAGGACAGCCCTAGCAAAGCACATGGCCCTGGGCCCCACCTCCTTGTGGTCTCTGCCCGGCCATGGAGTTTGCAAACACAGCTGTTGGGAGAGGGAGGGGTGCTGGGAAAGGAGAACACTGAGCCAGCGCACCAGAGCCCGGTGCAGAGGGAGGGAGTCCAACCTACCAAGGTGGAAATTTAAGCTCAAGCTTTTGTCTTTATTTAGCGGCCAGAGTCTGCAAGTGCTTGGAAGCTCCTAACAAGATTCCCTGGGAAGTTGGCAGCTAGTTTGCGAATAGCAACAACAGCTTCCATCAACACCCAGGCCTGCAATGACTCCTCTTGAGGGAGGGGGAAGCAGCTTCCCCAAAACACTCCCAGGGAAGGGAGCCAGCCATGACACACACGTCTCACATGGGATCACAGTACAGCCCCCATCCCACTGCTTTTTTGGCTGCTGCACAAGCCTTAACTGGCAAAGGAAAAAAACAAAACGAACAAGTGAACTTCTGACCTTGTATCATCTCTCAAGAGCCTTAGCAGTGCTGCAAAGTGCACAGACGCTGGATTTGCTTCCCTGAGCCACCTAGATCTGCCCTGCACAAGGGCAGATTTGTAAGGTACCAACAGGCTTTGGGTAGCGGATTCCCTCCCTCTTTGCAGAGGCAAGATCCACTGCCCCACACCGCAGGCAGGATCCCACACTAACTTCACAAGTCCCCATGCTCTTATTACCACCCGGAGGAATCGCTTGCCATGCAGAGCGCCTTGAGCCCCCCTATCCCCACCCCACACCAGCTAGTACTGACTCACCGGCCAGGCGAAGCTGAAAGGGAGAACGATCCGGTTCTTTTCGCTATTCCGGTTGTATTTCAAACTAAACGTATTTCCTCCGATGACAGGAGTAGATCCGGAGCCGAAGCTGCAAGGGCCTCCAGCAGAGACCCGGGACTGGTACTCCTTCAGGCAAACTTTGAAATAAGTATCACACTCGTCTTTGGTGCACTTCCTATCCCCGGGGTTTCGGGGACCATCACAGCAATTCCCATTTTGCAATTCGCCGTTCACGTTTTGCATGGATAAGATCTCCAGTTCGAACTGTCCGGACGCCCGAGTCACCTGTTAATCCCGAGAAAGGGACGAAGAGAAAGCGATCACCGGTTTGTTTCTTTAGGTGGCTGCAACAAGGCAGCGCAGGGGCTGGGAACTCCTGCCTAGGGATTTCCCTAACACCCTGCAACACCACCCCAGTGGCCAGCTACTAATAGTATTATACCAAATGAGTGAGCACCCCAACAGCCCCCCACACGACACTGCCTGAATTTCCCCAACACTGCCCAGTTGCCAGCTACTAATAGTGTTATACCAATTTAATGAGCACCCTAATAG
>ML682004.1:4067122-4127203 GCA_007922195.1 Podocnemis expansa
CCAGCTACTAATAGTGTTATACCAATTTAATGAGCACCCTAATAGCCCCCCCCACACTACACCCCTTGAATTTCCCCAACACCCCCCAGTTGCCAGCCACTAATCGTGTCATACCCATTTAACGAGCCCTTCCAACACCCCCCGCCCAATTGCAAGCCCTACTCAGCCGCCTGGGGTTTGCAGAGCCCCCCACCTGCCTCTGGCAGGGGCGCCGAGCTCCGCAGCCCCCCGCCGCGCCCGGCGAGCCCCGGCCCGGGAGCGCAGCGCCGGTGCGGGCCGGCGGCGGAGACACGCGAGCCAGGTGAGGCTGGCGCGGAGGATGAAAATCGCTGCCCGCTGTGCACCGAAGCCCAGGAGGAAAAAGCAACCAAAAAACCCAGCTCCACCAGCGATTGCCCCAGACTGAAGGCGCAGCCGAGTCCGCACCTACCTGGGCCGGCAGGGCCAGGAGGGCGGCGAGCAGGGCGAGGGCCGGGCTGGGTCGGGGCATCCCGCCTGGCTGGAGGCTGGAGGCTGCGGGCTGGGAGAGCGGCGGCGGCGCCCGGCTCTAATATAGGCGGCGAGCGGGGCATGCACGGCGGGGGCACAAGGCCACGGCACGGGCGCCTGAATAGCGCCCTGATCTCCAATGCAAAGCAGCCCGGCCGCCTGGCGGCCCCGCCTCGGCTTTTCTTTGCAGGGCCAGCGGTCGGGGGGAGCCCGGCTCCCCGGATCGGGGCAGCGCCCGCCCCCACGCGGCCCCCCTGCAGCGAGCGAGCGGAGCCGGAGCCGGAGCAGCCGGAGCCAGAGCCCGTCTGGGAGCCGCCCGCCCGCTTCATCCAGCCCGCGGCCGCAGGAGGGGAGAAGCCGCCGGCCGCGCATGCGGCTCATGAATATGCATGAGCGGGGGGCGAGCCGCCCCGCCCCGCCCGGGCCTCGCCGGCGCGGCTGGCGGCAGGTGGGGGCGAGCGGCGCCGTGGGAACGGGAGCCCGCTTCGCTCCGGAGCGATCCCCGCCGCCGGGGCGTGCCGACAACCCGCCTGGGTCAGCGCGCCGCGCTCGCCCGACGCCGCCGGGGCGGCAGGGAGGGAGCAGCCCTGCGCCCCCCGAATTGCCCTCGGTCCCCCCGGGTGTCAGCTAGGGAGAGTGTCAGAGCAGCTTCCTGAGCACCCCAAAACCCCCTGTGCCCCCTGAATTTCCCTGCGTCCCCCAAGTGTCAGCTAGGGAGAGTGTCAGAGCAGCTTCCTGAGCACCCCAAAACCCCCGTGCCCCCTAAATTTCCCTCTGTCCCCCCGGGTGTCAGCTAGTGACAGTGTTAGACCAACTTACTGAGCATCCCAAAATCCCCTACACCCCCTGAATTTCCCTATGTCCCCCCAGGTGTCAGCTAGTGACAGTGTTAGACCGACTTATTGACCACCCCAATACTCCCTATGCCCCCCTGAATTTTGCAATACCCCCCAAGTGTCAGCTAGTAAGAGTGTTACACCACTTTAGTGAGCACCCCCAATACCTCTACACCCCCCTGAATTTCCCAATGTCCCCCAGGTGCCAGCTAGTAAAAGTGTTAGACCAGCTTACTGAGCACCCCAATACCCCCTACACCTCCCTGAATTTCCCTCTGTCCCCCCAGGTGTCAGCTAGTGAGAGTGTTAGACCAGTTTAGTGAGCACCCCCCCACCAACCCAAGGATCCTCCCACACCCCCTCTCAATTTCCCAACACCCCCCAGTTGTCAGCTGGTACCAGTGTTAGAGCAATTTAGTGAGCACTCCAACAGCCCCCCTACACCCTCCCAGTTTCAAGTCCGGAGGAGAGCACTGAAGGGCGCACCCAGGGCAGGCCTGCCAGCTCCCAGTTTGGCTGTGGGGACTTGGAAGGCGAGACAAGGAGGGAGCAGATACAGCACAAGGTTGAAGGAAAACAGCCAGGGACCCCAGGTGCTGCATCTGGTGACCCTCTTCTCCCACAGAAGTGGAAACTGCCTTTCCTCCGTGAGCAACCAGAGATGCTGTGCTGCCCTAAATTGCAGGGGGTAGCTAGTGTTTTCCCCTTTTCTCAGAGTATCTGTTCCTCTCACGGCCCTTTCCTTCACTGGCAGCAGCAGGGGCTCTTCTGCTCCTTCTCCAGTGCTTACCCCTTAATCAGAAAATACGTGTGTGTCCCCCAAACTTTTACCATACACATGCTGCAGTGGTGGGTCTGAGTTAATTCCTGAAAATGCACAGGGTAGTTCACACGATCTGTTATCGGCTCAGGCTGTCTGCAGACTCAGGCAGGCTCCACTCCACATCCCTGCCTTTTTTTGCACTCCTGAGCGCTAGGAGCCTTTTGTTTCTAGGTGGAAGCTCATATTCTGACATTATCACATGGTTCCAGGAGCTGGGGACAATACCTCCTGCCCTCTGGCAGACCCCTGATTTAGCAGGATGTACTGTATTGTGCTCGATTCATTGCCAATGCAAAAGCCAGCTTCAGAACCAAAATTATTTCCCTCCTTTTCAGTTCTGTGACAAAAGTGAGTTACGTATGTGGAAATAATTCCTTTGTTTTCAAACACAGGCCTTGCCTGCACTAAAATATGCCATGTTTGGGCTATAGGAGGTCCCCAAAAGAATAAGAAGTTAATCAGAGGATTCCCTTTCAGGAGAATAGTTTCAGTGCAAAACTAGATGAAGGGAAATTCTACTTCTCTCTGCTTCTGCCTAAGCAGAGAGCAATATGTTGTAATTTTAATCCATTCATGCACAGGACTGTGACATTACTATGCAGATACTTCGTCCTCTTGGGAAAATAAACCTTCTATGATGAGAAGCTCTGTACATCTAGAACTGGTGGCTCTGGGATGTTCAGTCTCCATAGATAAACACTGTTCCCAGTCCTGCAACCACCATTGTGCCATTGACTTCATTGGAATTGCTTATCTATGTAAAGTTAAGCATATGCCTGAGTGTTTGCACGATGGGTGTTTGCTTAGAAATTGTTCATGCTAACATGGGTACTTAGGCTGGCATTCCAAAACAGTGTGAATAGATTTGGACCATATCTACTTCAGTCCAGGTTTTAGCAATTAAAAAAATAGCATTCCAGTTTGCAGGGTTATAAAATAATATCTAATATTATTTTGAAAAACTACGCCACAGAGTGACCTATTTGACTGCCATAGGTCAACAGAAGTCTCTCCTTGGTCGTGAGGTCCTAGTCCACAATGAAACGAACAAAGGAGTCCTGCGGCACTTAAAGACTAACAAATATATTTATTGCATTACCTTTTGTGGGAAAAAATCCCACTTTGTCAGATGCTGTGGAGATGGGGGAACTTACAGAATGGGAGGAAATAAATGCAGGGAAGTGGAAGTCATGGGAACAGGTCACACAGTAGCAGCAAATCAAAGCAGTTGTAAGGATTGAAACACTGGGGAACAGCCTCCAGAGGGAGATAAGGTCACAATGGTATCTCACGAGATGGGGGAGTCATTGACTAAGGGGTCAAGCAGAGCCGTCCTTAAAGGGGGGGACGAGAGGGGTGATCGCCCTGGCCCTGCAGTTCTGCAGGCCCTGCGCTGTCTGCACTGTCCCCTGTCCTCTCCCTGTTGCTTTCGATGCAAAGCCGAAGGAAGCGGGGTGGGGCAGAGGGTGGCTGGGAGCGTGACCGGCTTCCCCTCTCGGCCAGCCTGCCTCCCCCAGGGTGGAAGAGCCAGCCCAGGGGACGCGCGGCCAGCCCAAAGGCAGGGTGAAAAAGCAGAGCCCAGCTCCCAGACCGGCCTGCTCCACCCCCGGCATGTGGTGGGGGGCCGCACAGGATGATTGGCCCCAGGACCCGTCCCCCCTTAGCGACGACCCTGGGCTCAAGTTCTGGAATAGGCTTGCAAAGTGAGCTGTGGGGGCAAAAATTGTAACTGCCTTCCAAACTGAGCTTGATAAATTTATTGAAGGGCTGGTGTGATGGGGTGGCCTAGTTTGGCAACAGACTGAGTTTTGACTACTGGCGGCAGATATGCCAGTGGCCTAGCAAGGAAGAGTTGATGGGGTGGGTTCTGAGTTATTACAGAGGTTTCCTTCTTGAGTGACTGACTGGTGAGACTCGCCCACATGCTTAGCATTTAACTGATTGCCATAACTGGGGTCCAGTGGAAATTTTCTCCTGGGGCACGTTGGCTAAAAATGTGGGGGTGTTTTGCCTTCCTCTGTAGCGTGGGGCATGGCTCACTTGCTGCTGGAGTCTCTGTATCTTAAAGTCTTTAAATCATGATTTGAGGACTTTAATTACTCAAGTCATCGGATAGAGGTTTATTACAGGAGTGGGTGGGTGAGGTTTTGTGGCCTGCATTGTGCATATTGGTCCCTTCAGACCTTAGAGTCTGTGAGAAAGACGCAAGTGTAAAATTCATTTCCTTCTTTGCTACTTGGGATATTCAGCACAAGAAGCAACACATGCCACATTTGAAGTATACGTAGGCTCTTAGCTTCCCAGATGTGAGTGGTCTCGTTAAAGTTAATGGAACTATTCAGATGTGTAACGTTAAGTATAGGCTTAAAGTTAGGCACATGCTGATGTGTTTGTAGGATCAGTTTCACACAGATCATCTTTAATTACAACAGCTCAAGTACAAAGAGTTTGATGCTCTAGTAGCAGCACAAAGGGTTTGATTGCTAATGAGTTATTAATTCGTTGTGTCTTATGTGATTCTTCACTTCCTGTTTTAATCTTTTCCATAGTGTTCCTGGGACTGGTGAACACTCGTATTTTCTCCGTGAAGTTGCTGCATTTTGGTGGAAGATGAACTGACTTCTGTGCTTATTTGAGTGAGTGCTTATTAGATTGCACATTCACTTTGAATGTTTCTCACCCATTTTTGCTCCTGGATTTTAAATATCCTGCCGCTTACTAGCATCCATTGTGCCTTAAGGCAGGTCCTGGGCGGGGCTTCAAGTGAAAGGTTTCTCAACCTGATGAGTACTTTCCAGTAGCCAGGAAATGCAAAGTTATGGTTCCCACAGTATCCATGACTCAGTCACATGGCACATGTAACAACTGTGTTTATAAAAAACTGCTTATCCAAGCAAGTGTTAATGAATTAAACCTTTCAACACCCCTGTAAGGTAAAATATTAGAATGAGCATCTTACTGATGGGTAGATCAAGGTAGAGGGAGGGGAAGTGAGTGATTTAGAGAAAGTCATGCAGTGTTTCAGGGGTAGTGGGGGATGGAAAGAAGGAGTTAAGTTCTGGCCCTGTATAAATGAGTAGCAAAATTCCCATTAATTTACTGAAGTCAGACTATTCCCTCAGAAGTCCTTATCTCTGATCACTGGACTCACAGGGCAAGCTCCTCAGCTTTTGTGAGCATAGCTACATTAAAGTGAACAGCACTAGAGCTATTTATACTAGCCCACCACCTCTTTTTGTGACACAGTGTTAGCAGCATATGCAATAATATACAAATATTACATGTGCCCAGTGGGGCTGAATTGTAGGTGCTTTGGGAGCTGTAACATGAGCACATTTAAAATCTCAGTTTAGCACAGGGCCAAATTCTAAAGGATATAGACACAGCAATCAGTGGGAGATTTGGCTGCCACCCAAGTTCTCAGATCCTAACACGAGTCGACTCTGAGCTCTTTGCACTGGACAAAGTAACTTTCTGCTCATCTTCCCATTCTGACATAATTAAGTTATGTCCACGTTAGCAGCCATAAACATGTAGTGGGCTGTGGGCCAGTGTTGCATGTAATCCTGCACATCCAGTCTGGATCAGTTTCCTGAAATAGAGCCTGGATCCTGCTCCCACTGAAGTAGCTGGGACGATGCCCAGGCCTTCAGTGGGACCCGGATCATGGCCTTTAAAAATCTGGTATCATGAAATCAATTTTTTCGTTCATTAGGGAAGTTGTAATTTCCTTTTAAAAGTTCTGTGACTCATTGGAGTGCCAGCTAAAAACAATCCCACAGGATTGCCTTCAATCTCCCAATAGAAGGGCAAACAACAAGCACACATCTCAAAATTCTTTAAACCGGGGCTTGATTCTGCAAGCCAGTGGCAAAACTCTTCTTGACGTCAGTGGTGCAAATGAGGCCATACAGTGAAATTCACACAGGATTGCAGGGGCTGAGTTCTGTGCCACTTGCTTTCAGGAGAGAGGCTAACCTGTGTTTCAATAATTATGCGTATACAGTGGCCAAGAAATCTCACCCAAAGAGTGTGTTTAGGGAGTCAGGGATCTTATTGCATGGCTGTGGAGGGTTACAGAAGGGTATCATGACCTGCCCACCAGTTAGAAGGTGGTTTTCTCCCTCCCAACATCTCCTGTCCAAAGCTCATATACAATCACCTTTGGATGGGGTTGAAGGGTAAGTGTCACCCACTAGGTAATTCTTTATCTTGGGGTTGCACTTTCCTTTGCAAAGGGCTGCCGTTTGCAAGAATATGTGCTGTGTCACTTAGTCACGGGTGCCTTTTACTTAAAGTCATGTCCATGAATGCCTCCTGAACACTTTCTTTCCCTCCTATTATTCTAAAATTGACCCCTCTGGTTGGGCAAGCGTGGCACTGTCAGATATTGCAATTGTGTGTACGCTGCTTCATGGCTGGCTGACATACATTTCAGAGCAACACATTCCACCAGCCGAACCCGTTTGCACAGTTGAGTGATCTAAACTTAGAAAGCTAATTTCTCTAATTACAAAGTGAGACTGAACTCTTTTAAAGCTTGTCATCACCTGAATGGAATGGGAATTACACTTCCATAATCATTTAACATTCGGAAACTAATTGGAAAGTATTTAATGCATAGGCCACTTGCCTAATTGCGCTCTATTTAACAAATGGAATGGGGGAAAACATGTCCATACTTAAAAAGCTGGGCTAGCTGCTGAGGTTTTACAGACAAAGGTTCAGCTCACAAAAATAACCAAGGAATACTTTTAAATCATATGTTTACTTCCATGAGGCTGCAATTCTTCCGATACGGCAGAATTTTAAAACTTTAGTGGTAGGCCAGGATTTTCACAAGTGACTAATGATTTTGAAAATCTACCCTTCTAGTCGCTCTGTCCCTCAGTTCTCTATCTGTATCTTACAGGGTGTGTTGTGAGAAAAACTGTATTAAAAGTTACCTTCAAACTTTTATTCATCTGTAATTAACTATTATTCCAAACAGTAAATTCCCCCGGGAAAAGAATGCAATTGATCCTGCACCTTTAGGTATCTGTGTGTATAAAAATAGCTTTATGGCTGTTTATGTGCTAATCCTTTAGGCATGTGAAGGCTCCACATTGACCTGTGAAATAATTTCTTTGTTATATTATTCTTCACCCACAACTGAATTCCTTCACATCAGCAATCTGATCACAAATCTTTTGGTTTAAAAACAAAGAAGAGATGAGGCAAAAGACGAGCTGTGGTTAAGGGTACATCTTATCAACTCAGACCAGCCTACAGTAGGTGCAAAGACTGTGACACACAGCAGTTCTGGCACCCTATCAGAGGCAAGGTGACACTTGCATTTGATAAGCTGTAACCTCAGCTATTCTTGGTCAATTGGAAATGTAACTGCAGTGAAACCTGTGTTAAAGACCATCTCCAATAAGCAACTCCCTTCAGTTGTTATTTGAAGATCACATCTCTTAGCGGAACCTACTCACTGAGAACAAGTTTCATTGTGTTTGCGAGTGAAGTGTGAAAACATACCAGTGTTTTCGTATTTTTTTCTTTCTCTCTGATCTTTGTTTAGTTGAGGTGTTTTGGTATCTTATGTGCATTCTCTCCATGTCAGAATATCCTGAGAGCAGTTCACCTAAACCTGGGGTGCCAAACATATGGTCCATGAACCTCTTCTACCCAGCCAGTGACTGCGCTATATGGGACAACACTATTTCCCTAACCATGAGAGAGAGAGCGTGTGGAATCATAGAGTGCAGTCTTGCATACACAGCACTCCTCAGTGCTGCAAGAGTGCCCCACTATTTCAATGTATGGTATCTATGGCCCACTTGAAGTACGTTGAAGTCAAATCTGGCCTGCCCTAGCAAATGAGTTTGACACCCCTGGAAAACTCTTGGAGTGCTTCTTAATGCTAAGGGAATGAACGTAAAGAATAAGGTTGTAGCTAGCAATTTGAAATTTATAATCACACTATTTGCGCTATTGCTGAGGCTCTTTTGCCCATGATGTTTCTAGAATATGCCATGGCTGATACAATATTACACACACACGGTCAAATTTATTCCTCGTGAATTATATTACTGGAGTTACCCCATGAATGAATTTAGAGCAACATGATTACTGAGGTCCTGATATCGCAAAGTACAAAAACAACTGCCTAACTGTAAGCTTAAGAGTCGTCTCAGTTAAAGTTAATCATGTGCTTAAGTAACTTGGGCCCAGGAAATACTTCTGAGGATTTGTATTGTGCTGAACTGGGGAGTAAGCCCCGACAAAAAATCCCCATGCCAGCCTGCATTGGAAAACCTATCCCCGGGAAATTAAAAATATACACAGTGGCATAATGGTATAAGCTTACCTAGTCCTTTGCCACTGGCTGCATGCTGCTGACAAGCAGAAGATATTTTTTGAAGGAATTAAATGTTTTGAACAAAGCGTTGACTCCCACAGAGTACATAGCATGGCCAGAGACAGACTTCTGGGCCAAGAGTTTAAAAATGGCATGCCACAGCAGTAGGCTGGAAGGTGTTCTGAATGTCATGCTCAGAACCCACCTTTGCACATGGTATCATTTAAAAGTGGATTGTACCATTTCCAGTGTTCATGAAGCTTCAAGGTTAGTGGAGAGATAATGTGAATGGTCTCAGCCTCAGAAGTAACAATGCTGAAGCTGTTTGAAGCTACTGGCCAAATCCCATCAGCGCTGGTCTCCATCGTTTTTCACTCCAGGTAGATAATTTGAGTTCCGTGCAGCTTACTCTAGGTGGGTCCTTCAGGTGGGAACTTAAACCCCCAAACCGTGTCCATTTTGAATTACTAGACACACAGATTATACAGGTAGATGGAGGCTATAGCACTTTTCATAACTGGAAGGTTTTGCTGAATACCCTTTGTTAACATTTCCCTTCCCTCACCTCCATTGATGTGTAGTGTGTTATTTGGCTGTTGTGGTCCATATTCGAGATAGCTCTGTTCAGCAGGGCCTCATCCTGTTTTCGTTGGATTCACTGAAAGTTTTGCCCTTAAATTGGATGGGAGCAGCTCCATAGTTTGAACAGCATAGTTTGTAAAAGTCCTTCTGTGTGACCAATATAAAATGTTATTCACCCTGCTATAGAGGCTGCTGGGATCAAAGACCCTGTACATATGTAAAAACGTTAGAAGGAGAGCTGAGGTAGGAGAATGGCTGGGGAGGAAATGGAGAAGAACAGAAATGCCTAGTAGCATCATGGAAGGGTTGGGTGAGATAATGAAACCATGGCACCGGTGTGTTCGACAGTCGTCAGTTGATTGTTCTGCCACACTTGAAACCTTTTGTGCTCATTTTTCCCAGTCAGCCATTTTGTCGGTATAAACACATGGGAGCTTATTCTCCTTTGCCTTCCTCCTTGACCATGAGTTAGGAAAGCACTTAAGCACATGAGGGAATACACCTTGATTCAGTACCATCTTCTGTCTTGAATAGTGATAGACTGCAGGATTGGGGCTTACATCAGAAATATCTCCGCTGAAGACAATGGGGTTACGCTGATGTACATCAGATTAGAATCAGGCCCAAGGACTCAAATTACAAGAAAAGGAAAAAGCGAAGCAAACAAACAAACAACAGCAACAACAAAACCACAGATCTCCCCAGCTCTTCAACCTTTGTGTTGCTTTTATTTTATAACCTGAATGATTATTTTTATTTACTGTGACAGGGGAACAAATGGGTCTCTTCCCTGATGTGCATAGGATCAATTCCATACGTGCCCCTTTAAAAATGAGATTTTGGTTGGCTGCATTTTATTGTTCCTTCTCCTCCCAGAGGGGCAGTGGGGGTGGGGTGGACATGTGGGTGGGAAAGATTCATCACCTTGCAGACAACCCTCTTGTTGCAGCTCAACTCTGGCTCCCCCAGCCTGCTTCATGTATTTCTGGGGAGCACATGCTAAGGAATCCGTAAGCGTGATATGCTAAAGAGCGCAAGGTGGGTTGGGGGACCAGATGTGAGGGGAGGGAACCTGTTTCCTAATCAGAGAGCCTGGAGCCCCATCTGTCGAGTCTCGCGGGTCCACAAAGCAGCGAGTTGCACAAGTCAGCAGAGGCTTTCTTTTGTTGGTGCTTTTCGTCCTCAACAAGTGCAATCCTGTATAGAGCAGCTCGTCGCAGGGTTAGTCTTTGTTGTTACTACTAGATAATATGACTTTGAAAAGAACGCCCCCCTCCACCCTAGCACAAAGGGGGTTAACCTCCTCCTCCTGCTCCCCCCTGCTCGGATCAATAGCAGGTCCCTTGGCACAAAGCCTTCATTCTTTTATTCTTAAATTAGAGCAGCTGCAGCAACGCAGCTCATTGGAAACCTATTAGCGTTTGAAAGACTTAATCCAGTTTGAAAATGCTAGTGTTTCTGAATCCTTCACACGCTTGCATCCGTAAGAGGCAATGTTCCAAGACAGCACTGAGGGTGGACTGGGTTTATTATTCTAATAACCCACACCTCCCAAAGGAGCAACAAAGACAGCAAAATGTCAATTTCCCAACCTCATATGCTAGAAGAACATAGGACTTTCTCTGTCACATCAGATCCCATTGCTGGGCAGTGCAGTCTGATTCCCTGCCTTCAGGAGTGACAGATAGCTCATGATTCACTCTTTGATTTCATAGATTCATGGACGTAAAGTCCACAAGGGACTGTTATGATGGTCTAGTGTCACCATGCTTCAGGCAGGTCGTAGAAGTTCATCCCAGATATCTTTCAGGTGCATCCTGTTTCATGCAGAAACTGATGGCCACTTGACTTCTAGTTACTGCTCCACCGAATGATGGAGTCAGCACTTTCATTTTGGAAGATACGTTTGACTAAATGAATGTTGCGTACTTGAATGCTGCTGGATGGACAGAGTGAGCACCTCACAGTCTTAAAGGTATTTATCTCCCTTTGAGGGAAGGAAGTACAATTTCCCCATTCGACGGATAAAGAGGAACTGAGGCACTGAGAGGCTAAATGAAGTCTCAGACAGGAAGCTTGTGGTAGAACAAGGAATTGAACCCATGATTCCCACATCCAGGCTAGCACTGGATCATCCTTCCTCAATTTATTCAGTTTCAATGCTTGTTAGCTTCTTGGCTGCATTTGTAAGTGGTGCTAGCTATTTCCAGTTCTGAGGGCCTGGCCACTTTGTCTAGTGGGAACTGGAGTGAGACCACCAACTGAATGCATAAAGGCCATCAAATAGCAACAGCTTTTGATCTCTTCTGACCTGGGTCATCTTCATTCTGGCCACCTAGAGCTGACCAGCTCAGGATTCCTTTATTAATCCCTTGAGCTAGCCAATTCCTTCGGCCCAGTCAATATGTACTACAGTGTTAAAAGACTTTTCTAGCCTCCATTCCCCTTTAAATCCCGCTCCTCCGTCTCTCTCCTTGGATGAACCAAATCACTGAAGTGGATTGGTTTGAAGTCCTAACAATCCAAGCTGTGGCCCTGAGAGTGCAGAAAACGGTAGGCAGCACACTGGTGGTGCGGCCTCTGAACTTAATAAGTCTCTTTTGCTTCAGTCCATAAAATCTGCATGATACTTGAATATAATGCTAGCTGTTTGTTACAGATAGATTATCTGGGAGTGGGACATCCCAAGTTTTGAGAAGTAAACTTCTTAGAACAGTTCTAGTTCATCACAGGAACTCTGAGGCTTGCTGGACTAGCTATCCACAAAATGGGGATTGAAGCTGCAGGCGTGATCCAGGAAGACCAATTTGTTCATGATATTAAGACCTTCATAATTGCTCTGGTGTTAATAGACCTTTGTCATTGATTACTATATGCTACAAGGACTGTTCATTTCTTTTGGCTAGCCAGTTTCAATAGGTCAAATAAATAGATCTCATTTTGATATGGGCAGTATCCAGAACCATGGTTGTAACAGAAGCTATGTGATTACAGTACCATGATTCTTCTGTTGAAAATATTCTTGCTCTCCAATTTTACTATTGTTTATTATTTATATCACCACAGTGCCTAGTACATTAAACCAGTCCAAAAGCCCCACTGAGCTGAATGTTGTATAAACATAGCACAAAAAAGGAGTCCTGTGGCGCTCCTTGTTTCTTTTGCTGAACTAAGCTAACACAGCTAGCCCTCTGAAAGAAGACATCTCGTGCTCCAAAGAGCTTACAATCCAAGTCTTCAAGCCTGTGCTTTCCAGTGGCATATGGGATGTAGAGATGAGAAAGAATGATGACAGCTCGGGCAGAAATGGGTGAGTTTTATCACCATTCTTTGCATGATAGCACAAAAAGCTTTTGTTGCTTCACGGATCCAATTGGTAGACTATCAGCAAGCACATGGGCAAGGCAACAATTCTGCAAGGTGGATCAAGGCACGGTAGGGCACGTAAACTAAGGAGAATATGTTTGGATTTGAAATATGTCTGTATAGCAGCACATTTTGCATAGAATATAATCAGTATTTATAGATATGCACACACTACAGTAAGTTAATTTTGTAAAGACGTAATTAAACACCATATAAAAGAGCAAGTACAGAAAAACAATAGTTATTGGTATCTGAAGCAGTCTGATCCATAGCCCCATAGAGTCAAATTCTACTGACTCTGTGGGCTTTGGATAAGGCCCAGAATGAGTACTGTAAGAGGGACAAGGTGAGTGAAGTAATATCTTTTATTGAACCAAGTTCTGTTGGTGAGAGAGACAAGCTTTCAAGATACACAGAGCTCTTTCAGTTCTGGGATACGGCCTCAGAGCATCACAGCTAAATAGAAGGTGGGACTGATTGTTTAGCATAAATAGATAACACATATTCTAAGACCCAAAAAAGAGTTTGTCTGTCTCACCAGTAGAAGTTGGTCCAATGAAAGATTCTACCCTCTCTTGTCTCTCACATATTCTCAGAGACCATTCAAGGTGAAATAGCCCAAGAAGACCACTAGTCATAGACCCAAAAAGGGCAATTAGTGGCTTACAGATTGTTGTAAAAAGCCATAAAGCCAGTGTCTCTATTAAGATCCTGATTTTTAGTGTCTAGAAAAGTTACAGATTTTAATGCCCAGGCTCATTTTTGAAAGTGCTGTGCTGTTTTCCTTTGAGGATGAGGACTGAGAGGTCAAATACAGAGTGATTACTTTTTGAAAAGTGTTTGGAACAGAACAGATCTGGACCGGGGCCTACCCGTGAACCATCATCCTCTGCTGGGCAAAGCTACTTGGCAACAGAAGGAACTCATCTGTGGATATGAATGCATTTCTCAGGGTATTTACTTCTATTTTACTTTGCCCTGTTTATCCCAATCAAGTCTCACACAGTACTTATCATTTCAGGTAGTATGAGAATCAGTGTTTTTTTACTCTTTTGAAGTGTACTTAGCCATGTTTTTATACCAATGGATTTTCGGTGGGAACTTAGGCTGCATTGTCAGCCACTCTACTTTTCCTTTTTGTGTTTGGAAGGTTCCTCTCAAAGACATTTTGCCAGAAGAGTTCTTTTCTCATGGAAAGTAGGACCAACATTTCCTCCTCATAGAGCATGCATAGATTTCTGGGAAGAAATTTATTTTAGATAAGAAACACCATCACTGTTGGTCGCAGGTTGACCAAGATACGCTTTTATCAGCCTAACCCTGAGAAGGAGAAACACAGATAGCTTTTGGTTAAATGATAGCTCCCAGTTTCCTGGCTCGCCTTGGGTAAAATGGATTATAGATCAGCAGTGGGTGTGTGTGTGAAAATGTCCGTGTTTATGGTTACTTTCACTGTTGGGAACATGCTTTCAAAGGATAATCTTGTTGCATCCTACAGCACTGAGAATATTTGGCGTGGTCAAATAGACTGTCATCAAAGAGGTTGCTCCTGAACTCCAACTATCTGGTCACATTGTTTAAGGTTCCTGTGCAACTTCAAATACAGTTCCTGCAGCAAAACTCAACACAAAGTCAGGATTCTGTTAGATACAGGGGCAATTTCTTATTCCCCTTCCTCCCTCTAGTTCTTTGTTTGTCTAAGCAGTTTCCCAAGCTGACTCCAGCTGCCTAACCCATGGAGAAGAAGCTCTAATCCCTACGTCTCCCCTGAGACCAAGGTCCTTATAGAATGTATCCTGTTTTCCAGTCAAAGAGTCATCCCAAGGATGTGGCATAGCATGGCCTGCCTTCGATTCCTGTTTGAAGATTGTTTACCTGTTATTTATAAAGTATGTTTTGTCTATGGACTGGTTCCAGTTTGTTGGTAACATGCAATATTTCTTAGAAAAGGAGTAAGGATTAGGCTCAGGTTTTATATTCACTGTTGCATATTGTAGTTGAGGGGTTTATTAATTAGATTACAGAAAACAGAGAGCCAGTCTTCTTCATATTTTGAGTTAATGGGAATTTTATTATTGTCTTCAATAAGAGCAAAATCAGGTCTGCAACAGAGAAATGTCAAGAGAAAAGTTATTTGACTATTTTGTTAATGTTTTCGTATGATAAACTACATGCACATTGTAATGTTTTGTATTTGGAGTGAAATCCTGACTTTTTCCAGATTGTCCCTAAACAAAAACTATGGGTCAAATTCTCTACTGGTGTAAAAAGATGAACCTCAGGTATAGTCAGTGGGGTCACTCAATTTTACACTAGCTGAAATCTAGCCCCAGCATTTTATTGACGTACGAAGAGGCTTGTCATTATTTCAAAGCGGGCTTTCCTCAAAGGAAGGCAGCTGTTGATGGAGAGTTGCAAACATTGAGCTCTGTTCGTTTAGATTAAAAATAGGTATTTGGGGCCAGCGAAGCTTCAAAATAAGCAAATTTTCAAACCAAACAGTTTTCCTTCTGGTAGCTGAAAAGGAAACCACACATCTAGAAGGAATGTAGATCAAAGCAAACGCTGCAAATGATGCAGAAACACATAAAATAACAAACAAGGCCGGTGGGAAGAGCGGAGCTTTTGTAAACGGATAGGTCTGTTCATATTACACTGACACTAAATGCCAGAGTCCTAAAGAAGATACCTGAGAGGGGCATACAAGGCTAGTGGTTTTCTTCAGTTATTGTTTTCCGTTTGCCCCTTTTATATTTATAAAGTGATATACAAAGGATGTGCTCTGCGCTAAGAATCTCTCTAATAATTGCTCATTCTTTCATAGTATACTTCTTATTTTCCTCCCCTCAATCCTGGACCCACTGAGGGCAGTGGCAAAACTCACATTGACTTCAGTGGTGCAGGATCAGGACCGTGTCTGATAAAGTAGGGAAGATGAATTAACAGTTTAGTTCTGCAATTAAGATAAAATTTTAAAAAATCATATTTAAACACAGCCGAGTGGATGCATGTGTGTGTGCCCCCTGCCCCAGGAAATATAGTTATTTGGCTGATATAAATCAGGATGAGTTTTTCTTTCTATCTATCTATCTATCTATCTATCTATCTGTCGGTTATTATTATAGCTCTTTTGCTATATAGGCTAATGACTATAAATCTATTCCAATAATATTTTAAATATAAATAGAAATTTTAAACAAATATTTTAAAACTTCAATAACTATTCTTAATATTTTGAAATGTATATGTGTATATAATACAATAATAATAATCTATATATTCAATCCCTATATATATATATCCTATTTAGAAATTTTACTGTAGTAGATTTACATTCAGTAGTCTAAAGAAGACTTATCCAAGAAATCTATGTCCTGTTCCACAAACAAATTCATGGGTAGAGAGTGGTTATACATAGATTAAGGATGAGTTTCACTTCCCAGAACTGTAGGTATAAGGGAGAGCTCTTTGCCGGGGAAGGGGCACAGCTGGAAGCCATTTAAGAATCAGCAGGGGCCGTGGTTCTCAACCTTTAGCAGGTTGCAGCACACTTGGCATAGTATCATGACCCTACATGGACACACCAGCCCACCCTCCCCACCCCCAGGCCAAATCAAGCCATCTCCCCAGCTCTCTGTGACACATTTACCCCTGTATGGTGACACAGTGATGGGTCCCACCGCAACAGTTGAGACCCACTGCTCTGGGATATCCAAATTCTGTTCTGTCCTGTGGATCTATGAACCTCACCGCTGCTCTTTTTGTCTGCCCACTGTGATACAGTGTGGCCTTGGCTTCACAGTCATACCTGTATTCTGGGGGAAGGGTCCAGTGCCTTCAAAACCCACTGACTTTAATAGGAACTAGTGATGCTTTGCCCATTGCAGAAGGTGGCTTGACTCCTGACCGCATTGTGCACTCAGTCCTATCCAGGCACACACACCTGGTCATCCCTTGTTTGAGCAGTATTAATTGATGCACAGGCTCTCGGGGAGTATTCAGTGAAATGTGACTGGTCTGTCCTTTTTCTTATGCCCTTGAAGTCCCTTGGGAGTCAATGCAGAACAGGTTCCCCAGCTTCACAGGCAGGGAAGTGGGGGCAGCTGTGTTGAGTCCATTCCCTCATCTGCTGTGGTTGGGGGTATACTAAGCCATTTTCCTTCTCTTGCTGTGCAGGGAAGGGTAAAGGCCAGTCCTGAAGTCCTTATGCAGACCCAGTTCCCATTGCTTCCCATGTCAATCTCACCTCAGGAAGGGCTGGTTACACTGTGCACATCCTGTATAGATCCTGGGATCGATTTTCAACCAGGCAGCTGTCCAGTGTTTGATGGGTATGTCAGCCATATCCATAAATGAGTGTAAACCAGCACAACTCCTTTGACTTCAATGGACTGGCCCCTCTGCATTCCCTTTATCTCACTGGAGCCATTGAGGATCTGGCCCCCATGTGTACAGTTTGCGTAAAACCTGAGGATGAAATGCTACATGCTCTCATTTTCCACCAGGTCTGATCCTGCCAGGTGCTCCCCACCATTGAGACTCAGGGAGATTGGAGGGCAACTGGTAACTCTCAGGAGATGCTTCTCACATCCTAGAATCAAACTGCCAACAAACTGCTTTGAGTTTTCATTTGTCTCAGAGGGTTTGATCCTGCTTCCACACATGTCCAAAGGAGTTTGGTCAAAGTAATCAAACTGGTTTCTTCATAACCTTGTTGTATTTTAAAGGGGGGAAAAAAAACAACCCAGCAATGGCACCCATGGGCCAGATCCTCAGCTAGGATAAAGCAGTATCATTTCACCCAAGTCTTTCACTGGAATACAGTACACAAAGGGCCAGATACTTAGCTGATACAAATCAGTAGAAAGCCCATTGTATCAAGCTAGAACTGTTTGCATGAGCTGAGGAGGTGGCTGTATGCTTTTTAATTTTGCTGGCATGCTGGATGTGGTTAGCTTTCTTTTCAAAGCAGTTATTGGCACGTTAGCATGAGTAGAATCCAGTGAAAGTTTGATCTCTGTGTCTGGAGAAGCTAGACAAAGGGGCAATCTCTAGCAAATGAGATGTTAGTAGAGGGGCCAAAGTAAGCTTCCTTAAAAATAATAGCCGAAAATAAACGCCATCAATTGACAAGTTAGATGGTTGTAAAAAGAATGGTAGACCATTTAAGGAAAACAGTAAGAAAGGAAATCATTGTTGACAGGTCCCCTATACTGTGATTCTAAGCATGATGTTTTGGTTAGAACCGATGTTTTGCAGACACTGTGAATGCAGAATGGGAAGGGATTGGAGAGATTTGTAGCCACAGGAAAATGGTGGAAAGTGTGGTTTTAAGTTGTTTCAAATGACCTGCAACAAACTGAGCAGTGTCTCTCCCTGACAAAAGGCCATGACTGGCAAAATGAAGTAGCTGCATATATGTGCATGTTTGTGTGTATGTGTCCAGAAAATGATTTGACTTATGGTTTTGTAACTGCAGTTTTTATTTATGTTGCTGCAGGTGGCAAAACGTGTTTTCTTTGCTGAAGCCCAAGCTCGCTTTGCTATTTGAAAACTCACCACAAGAGAAGGATATTTGCAAGGGTCTTTATTCTGCTTTCCAGTACAGAGGAAAACAACATACATAACCAACCATCTTTGCTGTCAGTAGATCCATAGGGCGCAGAACATTTTCCATGAGGAGCAGGAAGAGGAGGAGGACAGGGGACAGATCAAAAGCAATCTATTCAAAGGAACACCTAGATTAGACTTTGGGGATAAGAGCTATGTGCTATCCTTTTGAGGGGCAGATACACTCTTCTCCTCAAAAACAGGAACCCTGGTATTCCTAGATACTTACAGTATAGCTGTGGTCTGTTCCCAAATAAGTCACTTTGTGTGGAAAGCTGTAAAGATGGGGAGCACTTATGATCCAAGACATTAGAGAAAGAGGGGGACCCTACACATGTCCCATTTTAGAAGTGGGGTCAATGGGATAGTAGAAATGGCAGGTGGTTGGCACAGCTGCATAGAGAAAAAAATTCATGAGGAAATCAGGTCTCTGTTCTGCTCAGTTTCCCCTCTAGATCAACCTTCTGTCACCTTACATGTTAGTTCTTTGATTATTCCACCCATCCAGTCCTGGTGTGCCAACAGGAGAATGTTATCTCCCCCCCACACACACACACAGTTTTCCCTTCTTCTCTTTGTGTCCAATTTTCCTTTCTTCACATCTTCTCTCCAATTCTCTTTTCCTCCTTCTCAGGGTTCACTTCATCCACCCTCTGTCTCAAGTTCTTTAACTGCTAGCACATGCTCCTCCTCAAATTCTTTCTTCTATCTGATGGGACCATGTCACTGAAACTGATGGGTCCAAGATTGGCCCAAAGCTGAAAAATCTGTAAGTGACAGTGTCATGGAATTTAACTCCCATCCTGTGCAAGTCACCCAACTAATTCACCCAACTAATAATGGTTTGCCTCTGGAGAAGGTGAGCAGCTATTTAGCTCCTGGCCAGAGGGGGTTGAGCTAAGCCATAATAAGTAGATTGAATGAGCTCAACTGGGAGAGAGAGATGGTTCAGGAGAGAGATTTCCCTGGTGGAGAGAAGCCCAGGGCTAGGGTATATAGGTAGAGACAAGAGAGCAATGTGCTGCTGGGTCAGTACACGCTTCTGTAAGGGAAGTCCTGGGATATGGTTTGTAAGCAGAGAAGAAAAAACGTCAGTAGCCTGAGAAGATAGGAAAACTATCGATGTTCGTTTGGAGTTCTGACACCTTGGAAGGAGTCTTTATGAATTTAAATGACTTGGCTGGGGACAGAATCACAGAAGACATGAAGCCAGAGGCAGGCAGGTGGCAGAAGGCTCTGGAGATGATGGTGTGACTACATCTGGCATCACTGTGAGGAGATGCTCTGCAGGTGTGAGCCCCATGACAGCTGGACTTTCTGGGGGTTTCCCATATCTCTTCTCTGCTCCACTGAGCAGTGGTGGGTGATGGGACAGAGCTGCGGGTTTGATAGCAGTGGAGAAGCCGTGCCATGCTGGACTCAGTATAGGACCATCCTACTTAGGATGCTCGTACGTGTGGTGGTGCTATCTACTATGGACAGACCTCTATGTGTTATAAGTGTACACAGCCCTTTACCAACCCAAACTGATGACTCTGCAGAAAAAGGGCCTTGTCACAGACCTCTAAGAGGGTTGGGGTTCAGCTGTGCCATGCCATGTTTACCTCACCTCAGCAGGGGAAGGAGATGAAATTGTGACCAAACCATGCCTGCTGGGGTTGGGAGGAGATAAGTGAAGCCTGCAGGAAGTTTAGCTGGAGGGCTGGGGAATAGAGGAGAAGATTCTGGGAAGAAGCAGGGTAAGTTGAGGCTATGAAGGCATCAAGGTGCATTGTTTAGGACTCCCAAGACCAAGGAACTGAGGAAGATCAAGGCCAAGGAATGCAGACAAGATGGCGGATGTGGGGTTCTCCCTATGCTGCTATTAGCAGAGAATTGAAGAGGTATTTTGCTGCTACTTACTGTGGTGTTGCAGTGGGCCTGTGAACGAAGGCAGGACTGCTCAGGGCCCAGAGAAGAATCAGTCCAGTGTTGGAGGTGGGTGCAGCAGAAGAGACGGTGGGCCCTCAGGAAGGAAGGACGGTGCCTTGATTAAATTGTAGTGAAAGGCTCTTGTATGTGTAGAACTCTCATACTAGGAGGAGGTGGCCTTAGCCACAGAGGTGTGTCATTTTGGTAGGGTGACTGGCTAGCAAGTATGGACATTTGGGACAGGGAGGTGGGGTCAGAGATATGGTGCCAGATGTCCTAATTTTATACGGACAGTCCTGATCTATGGGACTTTTCCTTATATAGGCATTCCCCCCCAACCCTCATCCCAATTTTTCACACGATTATATAGTCACTCTGGAATAGGTGCCTGTTTAAGAAAAACCTCTGAGTATTGGGATTGCTCCTGTAAAATCGAGACATCTGATAATCCTGCACATTGGCAACCAACCACACTGAAGACATGAGAAAGAGTAGAGATTAGTGAAAACTGAGGCAGCAGATGGCCCTGAGCCAGTCAAGAAAGTCCCTGTTACACATCTTATGCAAAACATGTCAAATACATGATGTCTTCCAGTGACTTCACAGGCTTTGGGTCAGGTCTGCTATCCTGCCAACTTCCACTGTCCTTGAATATGGAGGGCTTTGGAGAGGAGGTCAAATATGAGTGGGATTAGTTCAAGGAAGGCAAAAATTTTGGGTCGAAGTGTTGGAAACACACATTTTTCACTTTTGAAAGGCAGTGCAAAATGCCCTTCTCTGTAAAATACCCTGTTATTGTTACAGAAGTGCCTTCAAGTTCCAGCTGAGCCTGGGGTCCCATTGTCCCAAAAAACATAAATATAGATAATAAGACAGTCACTACCCCAGATATTTTATATTTTAAATATTTGGAACAGGAGAAGAGCTTGCTTTATCCTCATTTTACAGAGAAGGCACTGAGGCACAGAAACACTAAGGCTATGTCCACACGTTGCTTTTAAATTGAAACAATGACTGTTGTTTCAATTTTTAAAAAGTCAAGTCTGGATGACGTTTCATTGTTTTGAAATGACGAGCCTCGTCATTTCGAAACAACGAACCTTATTTTGAAACAGTAAAATCTACTAAGAAATCAAAATAGTCGTTAAATTGAAACAGTTGTTTCAAAATAATGCTGTTTGCGCATGTTTTTTTAAATAGCCATCATTTCGATTTAACACTTTTGCCCTTCTCCTTCCCAGGGTGCCTTCCTTTTTCTATATATTCGGTGGGGGCACAACCCAGCGAGGGGGCCATGTTGCCAAACCTCCTATGATGCCCCTCTCCTGAATAGAAATAGCAAGTCCTGTTTTCGGACTTGCTATTTTGATTTGGTGGTTTTGCTTAATTCGATTTAAGTTAAATCAATTTAATGGTTTTATTTCAAATTAACTTATTTCAATTTGACTTAAATTGAATTAACCCTGTACATATGGATATAGCCTAAGTGTCTTGGCCAAAGTTGCATAGGAAGTCTGTGTCAGAACCAGGAATTGAACCCTGGTCTAGTCCAAGAGATATTTAAAGTTAGGCACATGCTTAAGATATACATAAGTCAGTGGCACTATTCATGTTTAAAATTAGGCATGTGCTTCTGTACTTTGCTGACTCTATGGCCTGATGCTTTAAGACCAGTCTTTCACTTCGTGACCTGATAGCTGCTTTGGAGCTATTTCCATGGTGTGATTTTCATTTGACAAATGTGTCCTAACAGTGGCAATCCTCTGAAATGATGAAATATTTGGTAACTTTGTAGTGTGGGCCATGGTTAAAATGACCAGCTCTTAATGCAAATTTTCTAAAAATGTCTAGGAGCTTTTCATCTTCTAAAGAAGATCTTTAAACATTAGAACTAGCTGCTTTTCCATAGTTATTCCTTTTATTCCAATGTAGTTGCTTTGCAGTGCCTGGTTGTGCTTACAGATGTTAGTAGAATCGTATGCTTGCTCAAAATAGCCCTTGGGTTTTTTGTCAAAGATTATGCAGAATAATTTTCTAGAAGTAGCGCTTTCACAGTAGTAGCTTTGTGTTTAAGGTTTTTTGATGATTTTGAACTGAAAATAGTGACAGTGACAGTACTTAAAAAATGAGAACGCCACAAACATAAACAGCTGGTATGTTCGTTATAGCAAAGGCATCGATATAAGATATAGGCATTACCATACCATGTTAGACTGCTGATCCATTTAGCCCAATGTTTGGTCTTCAGTAGTGGTCAATGTCAGATGCTTCAGATGAAAGGACAAAAATCTCTGAGTGAACAATTATTTCCCAGCCTACAGGGGAAGATTTTTCCTGACACCATTAGTAAGTGATTTCTGCCTGGCAGCACGTGGGTCTGTATCTTTAATTTTAGAGTGAAAAATATATTTAAATTGCATGAGACTGTAGCATTTAAACCTGACAGAAACCGTGGTATATAGTAAGTGCCGATATAGGTAAATTGATAGTGATTTAGGGGTGCGAAATATCCTTTGGTTCAGAGCCTGTGGTCTTTCTGGATGATCACATTGTTCTTATAATGTTGCCTGGTGGGGGTCTGGCAATCTGAATATCTTTAATTCTGCAGCATGTATCTGAGGATGGCTTGCATGGTCCTCCTTTTAGGGCGTCTTGCAGCTGGCATTGAAGGAGCACTGGAGTGAATGGCTCATTTCAAGTGAACTTGGTCTGTGGTGAAAAGAACAGGAACGGCTCCAGGACACACAGAACAACTGGCTTTTGTTTTCTGAGTCAAAGCTGAAAAACTAAAAGAGACATGAGAGCAAAAGCTGAAATCCAGGGAAATAGAACCACTGGAGAAGGGAGGCAAGGGCTGGACTAACACCTACAGGGTCTTCCTTGGGAAAGAGCCACAGCTTCTCCCCTTTCTGAGGCTTGGGTGAGTCACTCACTGGAACTCCAGCCTGGCTTTGTGACCCTTGTTATTTGGATCGGCAAGTCTTGGCTTTCAAGATTTGATGCCTTAGTGCATGTTTGTTGATGCCCTTCATCTGAACTTTCAGCCTGCTTCATCAGGGCCAAAAACTAACCCTGCACAAATGATTAATAAATTCCTAGATCACTATAGTTCCATCTGGTTAGAGCTGGAAAGGCTTTTTAAATTTTATTCCTTCTTAAAAAGTTTGTTTATAATAGCCCAGTCAGGGTCCTTCTGCTCCCACTGAAACTCACTATGTCTTCAATAAATCTTCTGAAGTGTTTCAAAGCAAACACTTTTTAAAGAAACTCCATGGCTTTGGGGCATCTGGCTTGCAACCAATCAGTCTGTTCCTAGCCTGACATTTCTATCATGGCATCAAGCTCTGAGCATGCTCGCTGGAGTCTGTGGTAGCCATGCGCCTTATCTGCCCATTGCAGCAAGCAAGGGGTCAAAAACAGTGCTGGATTTCCCATTAGGCACTGTAGGTACAGTGCCTACAGCCTACAAAATTTTTAGGGCCTACAAAGAAGGGAAAAAATTAAAAAGCAGAAACCATAAGAAAAAATAAGGAAAATCACATGGTTTAGCATTATGTCAATCAACATAAATCAATTGACGTTTACCACTCTTTTTGCACATTTCGGAGTGAAAGTGCCTAGGGCCTATGAACACCAAAATCCAGCCCTGGTCAAAAAGGGAGAAGCCAAAGGGTTTGTGAAGACCAGTGGGGCAGAGGTGGCATTTTGTGGCCATGGGAAGGATACAGTTCCATCCCCTGAATCAGGATTAGTTGCTGTCAGTGCTGAGCCTCGAAGCATGACAGAGCTTCCATGAGTGGCACCCAGGGATCCTATTTTTGTTCTGAATAGGGCAATAGAAGCACATAATTTAATCCATCAGAAGATAATGGTTGAAATAAATCATTCTCTTGTTTAAAAGAATAAATGTGCAAGTGTTAAGGGTGCAAAACACTGCTGACTTTAATCAGTATGCTACATAGAATCGCCTACAGTGCAGAGATTTCTAAAACAGCAATGATTTCTAGGTTAAATTGAAGTCTGGCTTGAGGAGCACTCATAGTTCTAGGAGGATGCTTTGGGAGTCTGAACCGAACAGAATGGTTAGGAAAGACCTAGTAAGTAAAGAGGTCTGACTCCTTTTTCTGCCACTGAATCCTGATTGCCTTGGGCAAGTCACAGAACTTCTGTGTCTCAGTTTCCCCATTTCTAAGATGTGGATAATTAATACTGACCTTCTTTGTAAAGTGCTCTGAAATCTATTGAAGAAAAGTGCTCTGTAAGATTGAATATTCATATTCTCTTCTATGTCAGCTTTTATAGCACACTCATCACTCTAGTATCTGAGCATCTTCCAGCAGCATGTCACACAATGTGACTACAAGCCAGTCACATGTTATATCCTCCCATCCTCTCCCCAGAGGGAGAAATGTGTGCAGTGGAGTGCCTTGTTCTGGTAGGGTGTTCTTTATTAAATACATATCCTTGTTGCTGTGTGTCTATGAGAGACAGCAAGATCAAAGCAATTTGCCTTGCACCTGGAGCAGAAGGTAGTGAAGTACGTGATGGTGCTTCGCTCCTTGGGGCCATTGATTCCACAGTCTCAGATCAGCCCTGGAGAAGGTTCTCTGTACTGTACATGTGAGCTTTGCTCTTATTGTTAAGAATGTCATTGTCCCAGAGGAGTGATGTTGTCACCTCTGGTCTTTTTTTCTGATGGTCAGATGGCCGTTTAAGTATCCTGGGTTTGTGCCATGGGGAGCTTTGAGGAGAAAGACTGAGATTTTGAACTTGATCAGGAACTCTATGGGAGGCCAGTTTAGAGAGCGGAGGATGGTATTGTTTTGGTGTTGATGGCTCTTTCTGGAATATTAGTTGATAAAGATAGGAAATGTGCTGCTGTGTTTCAACTCATACCTTGGAAAGCAGTTCCAGTTGATCGTGGGTAACTATTATCCAACCACTCCCTGGTCATAGGTGGTTCTCTCCAGAGATCTGCTGTTTGGCTCCATTGACTTTTGTTATGTATAATACATGCTAGTTTGTTGTAGAGATTTGTCCGAGGACTGGCTTCTCAACCCTGGATTCACAAGGGGTCTTCTGGGATGTGAGAGGATGGTTGCTGAGATCAGAGTGTATGGCCATGTTAACATAAATTCTAGCAAATATAAATTGTGCTGGTTGGTTTTGGTCTGGAGGTGTGTAGAGAGGAGCAGCCTTTCATCAGATCTAGGCTTTGAGCAGAAGTTTGGCTTTAGCAGAGCAGTTGTTGATATAATTGAGGTGCAAGCCATGATCAAGATAGGTTTTCACTGTGGTACAAATGTTGATAGGCTGGAGCATCTTTCTCTAACACCTGGAAAGAGGAGTGTTGCTGGTTACCTGAAAGGCAATATGCTTAGCTAAGACGTGATCTTTTTGTTGCTTAGACTAGCTGGACTGCACCCTCACTGCAGAACATAGGAGCCTGTTTATTCTTAGGAGAGGACAGTAGGCAAGTTCTGCCTGTTGATTTGGGTCCTAGAAAGTGTGTGGGTTTTGCTTTTCTTTTTTTTTTTTTAAGCATACTAGATCCAGCCTGTTCTCTTACTGATTATCATGCCCTATTAATCGAGGGCACTGGGTTTTGTATTGTTGGTGGTGGGTGGGAAGAATGGGCATTTTCCCATGTTTTCTCTTTCGGACCCTTGCTATAGCCCTTTTTCCTAAATTCACAAGTGCTTATTGCTCCAGTTGAACTGTGTTTAGCCCCTTTAAATTCCCTGTGGTCTTTGGCACGGTGCCATTTAAATAATTCTATATACCACTTTAATTATAAAGAATTCCAGTGTAGGTAGCTAGTTGTGTTTTACCCTTGTTATATTTTGTGGGGGATGTATAGAATTCTTAAAGCCAGTAAACACGGTCTCAATGGTCCCAGGTTAACTTAGGAGCAGAGAATCTAGCCCTTGGTGTATAGATGCAGAAGAACTGAGACTGGGATGTCTCAAGGCATGGATGTTGCTCAGCTCCTTTCAGCTGTCTTGAAAACCTTTGCTCAAATCAAATATATTTTAATTTCATACAGGGCTTGATGGTACAATGTTTATTAAATCACAGAATCATAGAGAATTAGGATCGGAAGAGACTTCAAGAAGCCAACTAGTCCAACACCCTACTCAAAGCTGGACCAATCCAAACTAAATCATTTCAACCAGAATTTAGCAAGCCCTCTAAGAATAGAGATTCCACCTCCTCCCAAGGTAACCTATTCCAGTGCTTCACCAACTCCCTAGGGAAAAAGCTTTTCCTAATATTCAACCTAGACCTCCCTAACTACAACTTCAGATCGTTGCTCCTGCTTCTGTTATCTGTCACCATTGAGACCAGCCTACATCCATCCTCCCTAAAACTCCCCTTCAGGTAGTTGAAGGCCTGCTGTCAAATCCCGCTCATTCTTCTCTTTGGCAGACTAAACAAGCCTGTTTCCCTCAGCCTCTCATCATAAATCATGTGGTCCAACCCCCTGACCACTTTTGTTGTCCTCTGCTGGACTCTCTATATTTTGTTTGCACTCTCTCTTTATTGGAGGCCCAAAACTGGACACAGTACTCCAAATGAAGCCTTATCAATGCTGAATAGAGGGGAATAATGTTCTTGCTAATGCAGCCCAATAAGCCGTTAGCCTTCTTGGCAACAAGAGCACATTGTTGACTCATATCCAACTTCTTGTCAACTGTAACCACCAAGTTCTTTTCTGCAAAATTGCTGCCCAGCCAGTCGGTCCCCAGTCTGTGACAGCGTGTGGGATTATTCTGCCCTAAGTACAGGACTCTGCACGTGTCCTTGTTGAAACTCATCAGATTTCTTTTGAAATATAGAAAACAATGTACTAGCATCAAGTTAATTTAGAAATACCCATCTTTAAATATTTTAGAACATTCTTTTATCCTGCAATATGTTCTAAACTCAAAATAATCTCCACATAGTGCTGTGACAAAAATAACTATATGCTAGTAACAAGGAAACAGATCAGTTGCACTGGTGTAAATCAGGAATGACTCAGCTCAAGTTAGTGTGGCTGCAAAATTAATGTGAGGAGCAAATCTTACCTAAGTAAGTTGCTATCGGGTAAGCAATATCCCATGGAAAGGTTACTTATATATTATTGTAACCCAGAAAGTACATGCCATAAAAGTACATGCCCAGTAAGAATCGTATGTCAACTGCAGAGAATTTTATGGCCAAACCCTTTTTATGTATAAATCTTTTGCAGAAACAGTTGAAGACAGTGGTCACAATCAAAGTTTAAATAAACTCTTAAGTTATTTCTCTTGGCTCCTTTTGCAAATAAAGTAAAACCCCACAAGACATTAAATACAGCATTCAAAAATCTCTTCAGAAAATAGGTCCTGCCTACAGTATATTTCAGGTGACAAAATTAGGATGATTCTCATGTGCCAACCAGAAAAAAAAAAAAAAAAAGACAAGGCCCTCTGCTGCTGGGAATGAGAGAAGAGTGTAGTAATGTGATTATGGTAATGATCAACAAGTCAGAGTCTGCTGCTTTTGTTCACTGTAATTAACTTCTTGGAATGGCACAGTTGCTTTCTCTGTGCTCATCAGATGGTCCTGCCTTTTGTGTCCCTCATCTGTTATTTCTCTTACAGGGACCACAAGCCTCCAAGTGCATTACTAAATGAATTCATTGCTGGAACAAAGGTTCGGTGGTAGAATAGAGATTGATATCTTTTGTTGTCAGACATTCAATACCATATAGCAATCCAATTACTTAAGCTGTTTCTATCAGTCTTATTACCGCTCACTATTGAGGCCTGTTCTAAAGCTGGATAATTCTCTTGCAAGAATGTAGTGGAACAGATTAGGGCTTTAATGAGAAGGTTTTCTGTAGGCTGGGTCTCTTCTGTTGTATATATTGGGATCCAGGAATCGTACCTCGGCAAAGGCCTACAATCATTGTTGCAAAGAGGGATCAAAGGGAAGCTTGAGATCTGCACAATTGCTCGAAGAAATTTTATGGGTTATAAAAAAAATTGGCAAGTGTCTGTTATTGCCTATCTGATGAGAATCTATGGTGGACTGGGAAAAGGAAATTGCTTATTGGCATTTGTACTGTCGGATGGATATCTCAGCTTGTGTTTGAACTCCTCCACTGTGCTACAGGTCAAATTCTGTGCTTAGCTGTAACATTTCAGGAATGCTGGCTGCACAAAATCAACATAAGACTTATTCTGTATACGGCTACCCAGAACAAATATTTGGAGAGGAAGGTTTCTAACACGGGGTGGGGGAGTGGGGAGAACAGGAGGAAAACAGTCTTTGATAATAAAATAGACACAGTAGAGAAATAAATAGACAAACTACAGTGCTGTATTACCCCTCAGCCAATCACACATTCTCCATGTTAGGGACAACACAGGTGTAGAGTGAGCTGGATAGACAGAGAGCCTTGTAAACTTCAGGTAGCAGTGTTAAAGAGTCAGTTTGTGAGACTTGTTTCTTTTGATGCAGTGTGTATGTTATAAAGAATATTCCAACCGAAGAGGTAAGCACTCAAAGCTAGGAAATGCCAGAATTACGGTTGCCCACTCAACCTTCATTTGGACTTCTGGTGCATGCGCATTGCTAACTGGCATTAGGGGGTATAATAGGCCTTGTCCAGGTACAGTGAGTCTGTGTGGGATGCCTAGTAACAATACAGCACGCGTTGGGTTGAGGTCACCAGGCCAGCTTTTATGTTCCATATATGTTTGTAGGCAGCACAGATGTAGCTATATTGGTCCTAGAAGATTAGAGAGACAAGGAGAGAGGTCTGCTCTTATTGGACCAACTTCTGTTGGGATGGGAGGGAAGTTTTGAGCCACATAGAACTCTAAGTTAGGTCTAGGACAGGGTTTAAGAGTGCCACCACTAAATACAAGATGAAACAGATCCTGTTTGTCATTCAGGTAAAAGATAAGTGCATATTCATCATATATTCAAATCAAGATTTTTTTTTTTGATTTACATGTAAATTTCAGATTTCCAGACCATTCACCTTAACATGTAGAGATGTCCTACAGTAAATTTTACTGGCCATGGAACAAACACATGGAGCTAGATCCTCAGCTAATGTAAATCAGCATAGCTCCAACTTCCATTGGACTACAGTGAGTTACATGAGCTGAGCATCTGACCCTTTATTCTTAACAGGAATAAAAAAATGGGTAAATTCATTACTACATAACTACCATAGGGGTACTCTTACAGGAAAAATGGGCAGGGACAAGGAGAGTGAGGTAATATCTCTTGTTGGACCAACTTCTATAGGTGAGATAGACACGCTTTTGAGCTTACACAGAGCTGTTCTTCAGGTCTGACAAATGTACTGTCATGTCTAAATACGAGATAAAACAAGCACCCAGGTTCACCTTTTGAAAACGTGCATGTTTTCTTTGAGGATGAGGACTGATGGATTGGATACAGAATGATCACTTTGTGAAGACAGCTGATATGATGGTTTTGTTTTATCATTTTCCTGTGTAGTTTCATTTGAGGACTGAGTGATTGACTGGTTTCACTCATCAGGTTTTTCCTGGGAGCATTTAGTGCACTGGGTGAGCTACGCCACATGTTGTGATAGGCATGTGTAGGACCCTTGGATCTTAGATGGTGTGTTGTGCAGGATGTTGATCACGGTAGCAGTGGATATATGTCTGCAGGTTTTGAATCTGTTGTTCTGGCAGAATCTAGTGCCTCTTTGAATTGGTGTGTCCTGGTCTGTGAGGACCTTGCTTCTGAGGATGAGCTTGTGGTGGGATGGTTTGAAGGCAAGAAGAGAGGGTTCAGAAAGGTGAAACTTGCATAACACTTTCAAAAGGCAAGTCTTGGAGCTTAAATACACAGCTTTGCTAGACACTAAAAATCACAATCTTAATAAAGACATTGGATTTATGACATATTAAAACAATCTGTTACCCATTAACCCTCCCTTTTTTGTCCTGTGACTTCAGGGGTGATAGTGGGCCCCTGCATTTGGAATGATCCATCAGAATATGTACTAAAGATTTATGCTAAACTATCTGTTTGATCTTGTATTTAGCTGGGACACTCTTAGTACCTTTCCCAGACCTAAAATGGTCTAAGTAACTTGAAAGCTTGTCTCTCACCAATAGAAACTGACCCCATAAAATACATGACCTCACTCACCTTGTGCTTCCTAGCTGGGACAGACGTAGCTGCAGCAGCCCTACGAACTCTAGTCATACACTTATTGGCTAAGTACAGTTTTTTTTTAAGGGTTTGTAACCATTCCATGTAATTGTGTACGTTCAATAGAAAAATATGTATTGTAAATACTAAGGTGTATGTATAGACTTGCACTTGAGTCCTAGCCAGCCGGGTCATTGATTGTGTACATATGGTTCCTTTCAAGAGGGTTTTGCATTCATATGTTGAAAACTGGCAGCTGTATCTCTACTGAAGGTGTGGTGCTCACAAGAGCTGGGATAAGGGTGACTTTTATTTTTGTGGCTCCAGTTGCCTATAATAATTTAGGGATAAACGTGTTACTATTCTTGTCACAGGACATATGATAAGACATGACTTCAGCCATTTCTGCCGGAGTATTAATTTTGTTTTGTGATGAAATGTGCATTTCTTTTCATTTTAAGGAACCTGTTGACTTCAATATGAGTAATGCACGATTTTAGAATGGTTTTCACCATTCATTGTCTTGTGTTTCTCAGTACTTGGTTTTTGTAAACGTCATAAGTATCTATGAGTGCTGTTTAGTAATCTTAACTGGCATTTGAAATGAAGATTTTCTTTGTTTCTTGGAATTTCCCAGGGTAATTCTTCAGATATATAACTTTTGCATAAATAAATGAAGATCACAGAGCAGACCCTTGGCTGTCAATCAGTTTAGCTCTTTGGAGGTCAATGGTGCTCTGCTAAGTGAAGATCTGATCCAGTGACTTTTAAAAACTGTAACACTGTATGTTTCTGTTTATCTAAATGACCTGGAGGACAGCTATTTTGAGATTCAGTTTCATTGATAGAGAAATTTGGGGAACAACTGGAGTAATTCTGTTGTTAACGTTAATAAATGCAAAGTATTACGGCACTTTTAAAAACTTTATTATAAAACCAAAATTGTACTAACCAGTGTGGCCACAACTTTAGTCTGAAATATTTATTAAACTGACTAATCACAGTTGCTAAAAGGCTATTTGAGAATTATTAGCAGATGGTTAGCAACCATAGGCCTACATCAGGGACACACAATAGATACAGATAATTATGTATTTTGGATAAAGGGAATTTGAATAAATGGGAGTGTATTGTAAATTAATTAAATCTAGTAACCTGTCCAACCAAGGAGTGAGTGGAACTTTGTCTCATTAATTGCATGCTTTGCAGATATGCACAAGTTTGCACATGTTGGCCAATGATTATCCCATGGAAAAAATATATATTAAGAGAGCATCTACCCCACCCCACTCCCACTCAAACATGTTCCAGTAAAACCATGGACCCAGATATAATACCTAATCTCTTCCACTCTGATCCCTATGGATCACTCACACCCATTCGTCATTATAGCTCCCTTCTTGTCCTTTTGCACAGAAACTGGCATAGTGGAGTAATGCTTAAAACAGGAAACCTAGATCTCTTTGGGATTACCTCTCCCCTGGATGTGACTATCTTCCTCACCAAATAAGGATTCAGGTCTCTCTGTGTCTTTGCCATGCTTCTATCCTTACCCAGCCCTTTAACACTTTCATGATAACACAAAAAATGCCAGTCCATCCCCTCTTTCCAAAACCAGCTGTGGTAGTTCTCTTTTCACAGTATCCCCTGCTACCAGGAATTGGGGGACATTCTTCAGTGCAGCCAAGATAGATAAAAGCAACATAGACACAGGAAGCAACTCCCCTATCCTGGTGGTGGCAGGATAGGGGGAGCAGCCTTGTTAAAGGAGAAAAGAACAAGATCAGTTGTACGGCATAGGCTAGGTTTCAGGCATTATACATTGTACACATTAGTTTTCACCAGGGTAGTGAGTGCAAGTACTTACATGTTTGATATTTAAATATATGCTTAAGTGCTTTGATGGATCAAGGCTTTATTAAATTGAAGCAAACTAAATAAAGCATCCATAAAATCAATTAATCCTCACATTATGTCTGAAAGAAAGGTGAGCCGGCAGCAATTTCCCCATTTTACACAGGAGAAAAACATGAGGTAGGGAAATTAAGCAAGTAATCCAAGGGCAGAGAGTGAGTAGCACAAGAGACAAAAACAAATATCTGGCACTGTGCTCTGATTTGTTTCTCCGTCTGATGGCAGCTCCACCTGATGCCTCTTTTTGTTCATTTTTCTTATCCATTTTGGCAAGCAACTTAAACAAAAGAGAGGAACAAAACCTACAGCTCACTCATTTTTATCCCCTCTTACAACCAATCTTGAGACAGTGCTGAAGGGAACAATTATGGCAGCAGGACTGTGGTGGGAACACAAGAATAGGTCTTGTCATGTGCAAATCTTCCCCTCACTAAGAAAATAGATTAATAAATTCTAGATTTGTAAAGGACAGAAGGTACCATGGCTTGTCCAACCTGTGGCCCGTGGGGCAGAATCCAGCCTGCCAAGGGCTCTTATCCGGCCCACGGAGCCACTGCATGCACTTGTGTGGGCTGTGTGGGGCTAGGAGTGTAAAAACATTTCCTCACTGGCTCCTGAGCGAGAAAAGAATTGCAATGTGGTCCATCATCCAAACACCTGATTTTGTTAGACGGTCCAGTTGGTAGAGACATGGCTGCCCAGAGGGCATGGCCCCGAGTCCCCGGGCCAGTTCCTTGACTGTCCTGCAGCTGCAGCAGCCCGATCCGGCCCCGTCCCTGGCTGGGGATCCAGGGCCAGGCCCCCCATGGTGGTGGCTGCCTTACCTGGCCCCGGGGCTGGGCTCCTGGCTGGCAGCAGCAGGACCCCGATCTGCGCCCTGGGACCGGATCTGGTCCGGGTGCTGAATTGGGCCCAGGGGCGGGGGCCTGAGCCCAGGCCCTGTGTCTTTTTCCAGGGCAGCATCACTCCTGCTAGCTAGCCTTATGTTGTATATATGACACAGACCATACAATTTCACCTCACTCACTTTTGTTACTATATTTCACACAGCCTGGTGTGCTGGATCCCCAGTGCATGTAAACTGATCTCAGTGGAGCTACACCAATTTATATCAATGGAGAGTCTTGCCTGGAATTATGTCATCTAATTGCTTTATATAATAAAACCACAAGAGGCAAAGCATTAAGAATACTGTTTTTTTCACTGTGAAAACGTAAAGCACCTGCTGTCTGTTCTTCTTTCTCTTCAAATAACACAGTCTGAAAGGTCGCAGGAGACATGACTAAAAGGAGGCAAAAACCAAATCAATGTTTAACTTAGAAGTATTTGTCAGTTAATCATCGCTTAACAAGCACCCAAAAGCAGGTCCTCCTAGCACCTGAGGTAGTTTGAACAGACAACTGCTGCACCCTTTGAATACAGGAGTAAAACCTTCCCCAGAACACCCCTTTTGAACTTCTGTGTCATCCCCTGTGTATTCAGTGAAGATAACGCCAAGAGTCTTCTCTAAATATATCTGCACATTTCTAGTTAAACGAATGTGTGGACCCTCTGTAAAGCGAACAAACCTAACACTATCACTTGACCACATGCTTAAGTCCCTCCCTTTTCAGGACACCACATAAACATCTTTTTAATTTTCCTCATGTACTTAAGCATCCTTTTGCAATTCAAGTGCTTTCCTGATTCACAGCCACTATGTATATTTCAGCTATTTTATTTAATAAAGGCAGTCTTGATTTTTGAGCCAATAGTTTTCTACTTTTTCCTTTCTGGAATCCTTCTGTTTTACCATATTTTATAGGAAAATATGTGTAGATCAGCCTGATAATTTTCCAAGGCTATCTGAAGGCTTGGGTGTGTGTTATATAAGCTACCTACCTCCAAATTAGTAGAGTGTGCTATCTAAGGGCTCTGTCCTGCCAAAGGAATTAAGTAGCTTGGCCCTATAGAGAAAAAGGGTTCTTTCAAGTATGTTTGCCCTGTCAAATTAATCCTGCAAAGTGCTAATCACGTCTTCTGAGAGATGCTGAGTGACTTGGATTGGTGAAATAGAGGAGACATGAGGCTACTCACTGCCAACGCTTTTGTAAATGCAATTCATGCTGCCAACCAAAGCGCCTCTCCTGACAACTGGTTTACATGCCTAGAAAACCAACAACTCAGTTGACAATGATGATGATTATTATTGTTAATACTATTAATAAATATAAAGAACAAGCTCATGCAATCCTTACTCTTGCAAGTAGCATGAGGACTGCAGTGAGAGGGCTCATCTGGGTAACAAAATTGTCATGTTGTGTGTGCTGGTTCCCCAACTGTGGTTTCATTTTGGCTCAGGGTTTCCTAAAAAGCACTTCTTAGATGACTTGTTCATTTATTAACTTGTTGGATGTAAAGTTTTGTGGGTGGAGTGGTTAACCCATTGTTAAAAATCAGCTCTGCCCTTGACTGAAAATGGGACTGAGTTCCTGCAAGAAACTCACTTTTAACAAATAATGGATGAACAAACCTCTTGAATATGACAGTCTCCAGACATCCTTTATCGCTAATGTAATCCCCTTAAAAGAAGTCTCAGATAAGAGAGAGAGAAAAAGCTCCCTCTCCCAAAGGTGTAAAGTGATGAAGTCCTTGGATAAGCATGAAATGTAGTGAATGGATGAATCTGGTTACTGAAGGAATCTACCATGCACCAGTCTGGTATCAAACCCATATATAAAAAAACTCTCCCTAATAGCGTAAGTGCTTGGGAACATTTATTCTGCAATGGAAGAGCATGATTGCACACAAGTGTTACACATCATCGTGCAGTGAGAATAAAGCATTTTTCCCCACAGCTGTTGCAGTTACCTGGCTATTTGATTTTGTTAATAAACTGTAACCCATTTGTGGAATGTTGGTTCACTGTGAAGGTGGTTTCACTTGCACACGAATGTATTAATTTGGGGGAAATCAGTTTAAGTCCAGAAGCGAGAATTTAAAGCACTCTGCTCAAGAGCAGAGGGGTGAATGCAATGGAAAAAAAGCAGCACAGCTTCAAGACTGTCTGTAAGGTCTGCCATTTTGCCCTCCCACTAGCTTGTGTTTGCTAGATCACAAGGCACTAAAGCCAGGACAGCACTGCAATGCAGTCTGGGAGCAGAGAGAGGAGGCAGAAAAGGGTGAGATGTAGAGGTTAGTGGAATACTTGGAAGCACTCCGATATGATGGGGATGAGAGTGGTGTAAGAATAGATGAAGAATTGTGCTTGGAGCAGCTAAACTTAAAGGAAGGCCTCCTGTGGCATTATGGAGATGTGTTAGTTTATGTACGTATGCCCTTAGGAAAAGCATGTTGTAGCCAAAACACCAGTCTTGGTCTGCAAAGATCCAGGAGTGGCAGCTGGAAGACCTGGGGCTGCCACTCCAGTGAAAATCAATAAACCCTTTTATTTATTTTTACAGTTGTTTCATATGAGCTTTATAGCACCACACAATAAATGATGCAGACACCTTAACAGGTTCCGACTGGGTAAAGAGCAACAAAGGACCATTATTTCAAACACATGACTGTTGGTAGTAAGACACCCATGGAGACACCCAAAAGTCTACTGCAAAGTCTCTCAAATCTGGTACGGGCCACCATACAAACCAGGTTATTGGTTCCTCTTCCTCTTCTTCCCCTCTTTGCAGGGTCCCTTTTGTTTTCCTTTGTCTCCGCTTGGATAATCCACTCTCATCAGTTCTCTCCCAACCCCAAACAGCTCCAGGAACTAGAATGAGATTTGCAAGCCATCACGTTGTCCTTTCTCTGTATTACTCTGACTTCCAATCAAATGCTGGACCTGCTCATAATCTGTACATTATAGCTCGATGTCCAGAAACTCTTTCGTTTAAACTCTGTGCCTGACCATTTCTTTAAACATTATCTTTAATAATTTTTATATTATTTCCCCCAGCCCTTTCACAGTTCCCGTGTCCTGCCTGTTTAGATCCTAAACTCACCAGACCTGGGACTGTTTCTTAATCTGTTGTGCGGTGCTTAGCACAACGGGGCATAGGCCTTGGTCAGAGCCCGTAAACACTGCAAAAAGACAAATAAATGGTAGCCATACCCCTGGTGTGATCTAACCCGGCAATTCCTGTGCTCCATTGTGGTAGGAATCACACATGGTATAACATTTTGATTTGGTCTCACCCAGATCTTCACTGTGGAAAGGAAAAAAAAAACAGATAAAAATTAGCTATAAGAGGCTTGATTTTCAGAGATTTGAAGACAGCTGATGTTAAATGGAGAAGATGCTCAGAATTCAAACCACACTACTGTGACCCTCTTCCCCTACACATCCCACTTGTTTATACAAAACACTGCACTCAGCAGTCGCGCCTCCAGACGGCTAAGTCATATGCCCACTACTGGATGGCAAGTCAATAGATGGCTTCCAAAACACTTGGTAGCCGAGGGTGTCAAGCGAATTAATGAAGATGGATTTAATTTTAGGGGGCAAGGCTGAGAGAAGGAACAAATGTCACATGACAGAAGTTACATTGCTTAATGCAGTATGGAAAGATCCTCAATTGCTATGGTAACAGGGGCTGTATAAGAACCAATAGAGAGCAGAATAATGTAGCCAATGTGCTACCATTCCTCTGAGGTTTATGAGGATATTGGTTTGAGCCACTACTACTCCGTTTCAGGATTGCCTAATAAAATACCTGTGGGACGAAAGATACACTTATTGGAATGGAGAAGAGTAGGTGGGAAGGGTGATCACAGGAAAGCCCTTTCCACAAGTGTGCTGGAATCTCGCATCAGCTTGGATTCCCAGTTAACTTTGTTTTTATTAATTTTCAGTTTTGCAGCAATAAATTTTCTACTCTGTGTAAATAGGTCCCCTTTCTACACTTTACTGCAGATGTGGGGTTAGTTAGGTTAAGTGTTCTTATTTGAATACCTAATGGATTTCTTCACCTTCGCTATCTAAAGTGAACACTTCAGCTTCCATCTTAGAATTTGCTCTGCAAATTAAATTAATTAATGCATTAATAAGTAATTTCTGGACAGTGCCATTTCAGACAAGCTAGACAAATTACACCTCCATTACACCTGTTTACCCAACTGAAATATCTGAGCAGACAGCCTAATGGCCCACTTTCCAAGCATCAAAGGAAAATTCATCTAATGGCATTACCAATCATTCTTGAATGACTATGAGCCTAATTGAAAATCCAGCAAAGTCAATGGAAAGACATCCATTGACTTCAGTAGGCTTGGGATGGGTTGCTCATTTTGCAAAGGACAGTCCAGTTAAGTAAGATATATGAGCTAAAATAGGAAGAGCTCTTTTTCTATTCCAGGAGAAAATAACAACTATTTGTCTTATAACTCCTTTTTTCTTCACGAAACAGAAAATGATATATCTGTCATGTTACTTGCATTCTTTTGGCGAACATCTATGTGCTATTCCTATATTTCAGTTTAATGGGCTACTGGCAGATTTCTAAAATATTGCTTTGGATCTTTCATGTCTTGCTTTCATGTATCTTGTGAGTAATCTAAATGATAAAAGTTGAAAGAGAAAAAATGGTTTACAATAAACTTCTGGGTAATAGCGAGAAAGTTAATGGAATAAATTAAACCTTCCATGTGGCCTTTATATAGCAAAGGTTCTCAGCATGAGTGGAGTTCCAGTTTCAAACTTTAGGTCATTAGTTTATCTTCTGTAACAACTGAAAAGTGGCTAGAGCTGTCAGAAGAAGATGAATGAATTTGTGTCTTTGCAGTAAGAGAGCACAATGTACTTCCATTTTCCTCGTAGAATCCTTTGGAAAGACTGTTAAGATTTTAAAACTAGAAGAGATAAAGCTGGTTGGGTAAAGAAAATAGCCCACTCCACAGAACAAAATTTCATTTTAAAATGAAACTGTGAAAATAAGATGGGGGCCGTTAATGCAACTTCCACACCCCTCAGGATTTTCCTTTTTTAAAAAAAACAAAAACAAAACTATCATAGTCCTTCCATACGATGAAGGCTGATACAATTATTTGACAAATTCTTATTCCAGTATACAGTAATTGTAGTAGTATAGCCTAAGATCATTTTTTGAAGCTATAGTCCTTAGAAGAGTGATAAAATAATACCAGAAAGAGAACCTAGCTGAAGGAGATCAACTTTTAAATAGATATGGTTTCAGACTACCATTCCTTCATCATCTGTTCCTTTAACCCATTTGGCTAATGAGCTTAAATATGGAATGGTAACTTTATATAATGTACCGCTGTTTAATACATATGGCTACTCATAGGTCATAGGACTTCTCTGAGTTAATTCTTCTTTGAAATAAAGCATATCTTTTAACGAAAACATTCAGTGTTGTTATAAAAGTTTTTGGCATTGAAGACTCCATCACAATTCTTGGTCATTTGTTCCAGTGGTTAATAACCCTCATTGTTAAAAATATGAACCTGATTTCTTTTCTGAATTTGTCTAAATTTAACTTCCAGACATTGGATCGTGTTATACCTTTGTCTGCTAGACTGAAGAAACTTCTTATCTGTAGAATATCCAAATAACCTTAAAATCCCTCAAATTATTCATTGCTGTGTGTATAATGAGCTACAAAGAGTATTTTTCAAACCATTTACCCAAGCATATGAAAAGAGTGTTTGTTTGAAAAGGGGGAGAAAGAGAACATGGCAAGAGGAATCCCTCTTTCCCCAAAATACAAATATTGGAAAAATTTCTAGCCATTCTATAGCTGGCTGAAAAATAAGGGAATTGTTTTGCAAATATTTCATCAAATTGTTTCCTTGTTTAAAAAAATAGTGTTTTGATATGTAATTTGAAACGCCAACATTTGAAAACATTAATGAACATTTAGCTCTAATTAATATGGCCTACAACAGCTTATGAGGCTGATTCTGTGTCACCCATCTCCTGGTCTGGCAGCATTTCAGACTTTCAGGGGACTTCTGCTTAACTTTAAGCACATGTTTAGATTGGGTGGAGTGCTCCATACCGGCAGTATTGAATGCTGATAGCTACATGAGGTAGAAAGTAATGGTGAGTTCAGCCCCAATAGGTCTAATCCTGGACTACTTTTAGTACTGTATACCCAAAACTTCCATGGAAATAGCTCTTAAACAAGATTATACAGACAATAAATGAACAAAAAACTTCATTCTAAAACAGCTAATGGTGAGACTGTGTTAGAGGAGACCAGTTGCTACCCAAAAATAGATAGCTTTTACAGTCCCTACTAGTCATCAAATTGTCCGTCTGAAAATTACAGTTGGTTAAAAAATGCAAAACCATTTTTCTAAATAAATAAATATATATCAAACTATGTTGTCCAGAACTGCTCCAAATAATTTCATTTCATTATTTTAAAATTTGTCATGATTTCTTCAATGTTTTAAACTTGTTTTATCAAAAGCCTTACCATTTTTTAAAAATTTATTTACTGAAAACTCAGTTGGCTAAAAAAGGGTTTTTTTAAACAACAATTTCAAAGGCACTTTACATTTTTGTGGTTTTTTTTTTAAAAGTTGACAACGTTATCACTCTTTCAGTGAAGTTCACTTTAAAAAAAAATTGAGTTTTAGCAGAAAATCTTTTTGTTCAAAAAATGTCAACTGCCCCCACTGAAAATTACCAATTAAGGGATCAAGTCAGTTTTACTGTTATGTAATCCTTCATTTGAGATCAACTGATTTATATAATCTATATGACATAAAATATGCAAACGTATATGCAATGGTCAGCATCCAACAGGAGATGATAGCACACATTAGCCATTCCCTTTTCCCCAATCACCATCTATTCTCCATTTCCCCATATGTTTTTAGGTGGTACTATAATTTTCTTATTGTTACTCAATGGGCATAACGAGAACTTTGTTACTGTCATCACTTCTTTTCTAACATTTTACTTGCATTAGTAGAGTTACTTACATGCGTTTGCAAGCTTGGGCCCCAAATCTCCTTTTAAAATAAAATACTTAAGCTTTGGGGAAAATTTTAGTTGCCTTGCTCATTCTATTGTCACATACCAATGACATCAATGGAACTGCCTGCATGAGTAAAGCCATTGGATCTCAATTACCACAACGTAAATTGCCAGTGGCTCCACTGCAGTCAGTAGAGAAACTCCAGAAACACACAGATTAAATGTAATGCAGTGGTTAATTGTAAGAATCATGGCTTTCTTATAATAATCAGTTGGTAGGTCCCAAAATGTCTTATAAGAGTTTTATTACCCTCATTTTCTTCATGTGGGTAAATCAAGGCATAGAAGCCTCACCAATGTCATATACTGTCACGACTAAAACCTCACCCATATCACTGGCAGAGTCAAGACCAGAACCCCAGGTTCTTGTTTGCCAAGTCAGTGCTTTAGCTGGACCAGCCTACACTGTTTCTGAAGGAAGGTGTGTGTCTGTGATTCCCCCCATTTTTTTAAGTAGTCAGTTATGTGATACCAATGAAGGAAACACATAAATATTTGATCTGATTGCTTTAAGGAATTACAGTTGTTTTGATTAGCAAGAGAGCATTATTTTACTGTTGTAATTATGTCAGGGAAATGCTTGATAACGCTGCTCCCAAACTTGTATTTAACATAGGCAATACAGAAATCAATTTTAAAATGGATAGCCATGTTAGTCTAGTCCAGTGAAAAAACAACAAGGAGTTGTGTGGCACTTGAAGACTAACAGATTTATTTTTTGCATACAGAAATCAACGAAGTATATTCACTTGAAATTCATTTGTGCACTTACAATTCTACTTTCCCAGGCTTCTTTTAGTGGTATTTGGGGAAAGCCATTCATTCTGAAAAAAAAAACCCCAACACATAGTTACCCCAGTGGCTAGCTTGTCACTTAAAATAAAAATATTTCTGATCATAAAAATCAGCACAATTTCTGCTTGGCAGGACTTATTTGGAGGACACTTAATAAAATCTGCATGGAAAAAATAACATCACTGCTAGTTTTGGGGGGGTTTATTCCTAAAGGAAAGTTTATGGCAGTCACTACCTCTAGGGAAAAACACACATAGAGAGAAAAAAAATATTCCTACATTCATGCAAATGGTTAAGATACTGTGAAACAGTAGCTGACGTTCCTTAAAAATAGCTTTTACGAACAAAGAACTCACTAGCCCTGCTGATGGGAAAGTCATACTAACATTTTTTCCTGATCAGTTTCCATTCTTTGTGTGTGTGGCAGATGTCAATGAGGTTGAAAAGTGTCCTTTTCCCAGTAGGATGCTGGCTGTTCCCCAAAGTGCCTGGGCAGTTATAGAGGCCCAAATATCTCCTGGTCTTAACTGAAGGATCTGGAGAGAAAGTTATCATGCAGGGTAGAGGCCTGCTGCCTTTGAATAGGGGGCAGTCAGCAGCTCTACACGCCACAGCAAGAGATGCCAAGGCACCATCAGGAAACTTTGATTTATTATCTGAGAAATTCACCATCCATCTGCATATAGAGTTCAGAGAAGCAACTTCCTTAATGTGAAACTGAGTCCCCCATTATTTCCCTCTTATTGCTACAAGCATGAAAAATTGCTCCAGCTGAGAAAGTTGGGCTTTTAGGACTCAGGTTGCTATGTCTGAATTTATAGGGATTTTTAGGAGCGACTCTGTTAGCGTGGTTTTTGTTTGTTTTGTTTTTTAACCTATAAACTCCAGCCATTTTCGCAGGTTTTTGCTAATTAATGCCACTTCTGTGGAAATGAGTACAGTTCTGCAAACAAACTACGACAAATGGGTTTTTTATTGCTAGTGGAAAAGTCGAGAGAGTAATTAGCAGGTCCACAGAGATCTCTTGATTGCAGGCATCTGTGTTAGTAATGGCCAGGCCCAAAGATCACTAGGGGAAATGTTTAGGGATTTTCACCTTAGGGCACGTTTATGTTGTCAGCTACAACCTTCAAACTGCAGTTGGACAAATGTGGGAAAATGTTTTTTGAAACATTAAACAAATGAACTTGACGTTGACTAATCTGGAGCAGGAAAACAGCTCTTCTTTGCTAAAAACTATCTAGCAGCCAAGGCTTGCAGATATAATATTCTGATATATCATTAAACTCTAGTTCACAGAGCTTCTTCTGTCTCAGTGCATTCTAATTGCATCCGTTGCCTAAGAAATACTTACAGTTGTAGCTTTTGCAAAGAATAAGAGGAGGAAACAATGCTCTAATATTAAAAGTAAATAAATAAATAAACAAAACCAACCCCCCCCCTCCCAGTTGATATCCCTTTTTAAGAGGAATGCTGGGGAAAAAATTCTATTAACACAGGATTTATTCATGCAAGCTGAAGAGTAACTTGGTTTGGGTCTTTGCTGCTAGTTTAAAGCCAATCAGAGTAAATCATGACTGTATCTATAGATGCAATCAGACTTTATTTAAAGTCCAGGCTTTTTAAAGAGCTAATTAAAGATAATCTCAAACTTCTGGTTTCAGTTTTAACCTGATGGGTTTAAAAAAGCAGTTTATTTATTGAGGTTGTCAGAGCTTGTGCATAGGAGCCCCACCACAGTCATTGATCAAGATCCTGGTGTGCTAGGCACTGTACAAACATGGAACAAAAAGACACGCCCTACCCCAAGGACTTCCACACTGTCAAAAAGCAAGCAGATTGTAGATACAACGGCAAAATGAGGACAGCCACATGCATGGAATTAAGGCACAGGCTGCAGCTTTAATTCAGCTTGATCACATTACCTGTCCATTGCCCATACAAGGCAATTAATTGGTTCTAGTTTTTCAGGGCTTCTTATCTTATAAGCCATAATATAGGGTAGGCTTTCTTCAGCTTACTCACCAAGACTCAGCTTTTACCACCCCTTGCCCTCTGCGGGGAACAGGATGTGGACTTTGGCCTGGGAGGGCCACAAATTCTGCCCTTGGCTCATGATGGCTACAAGGTCTCATCTTATGCCATGAGCCTGAGGGTCATCACCAAAATCCCAGGTCTTCTATGTTTGAGAATTATTCATTTTATTCTCTTAACCACACTAGGAACTGGGCAGCAAGTGAAACTTCCCCACAGGGAGGCAAGGTCCCCATTCCTCCTCTTTTACCCATGGCCCTGCCCCAAACCATGGCCCCGCTCCGCCCAAGGCCCTGCCTCTGCTCATCCTGCTCACCACAGTGTTTGTCCTCCCTGCCGATGCTCAGTTACCCCAATGTCACTCACCACGTCAGGGGGAGGGAAACTGTTAAAAGGCTGAGTGGGGAGGAGAGGAAGGATGGACGCAGTGATGGAGAGGTTAAGCAAGGAACAGGGGCTATGGAATAGGGGTGGAGGGTTGAGTGGGAAGCAAGGAGGGACATGGGAAGCAGAGAACAGCAGGGTTGGGGAGGGACGCGGTAACCAGGGGTGGAGTGCGGATGGGGCTGCAGGTGGAAGAAGTGGGATGGGGAGCTAGTGTCCCAGTGAGCAATCTTCACCTACCACACATAGTTGTAAGCCTCAGCCCTCCCTTTTTGTGGGAGCCATGCAGTGCTCTGCCCTAGACCTGGAATTGCTGTTGGGGGGGCTTGGCTGTGACGAAGGCATAGAGTTCCCTGGTCTTCTGTCAATTGGTCTGTGGGAGAAAAAATTTCTTCTTGACAACCAAACCGGTGAATGGCTCAGCCCACAGCATGTATCAGGCCAGGTTCCCATTCTTAGCTCAGGTGGGTAGGATGGGGCTGCTGGAACAGAGCCAAAAGAGGCTCCACATGGCTCTTATGTCACGTTAAATCCTGGCAAATAGAAAGTGCTGGCCAATCAGCGCCCCTCTCTTCCAACTGGCCAATGGATGCTAGAGACTCTCAGAGGGAAGAGCTACCTAGTGCCCCTTGGTGAGTGTCTCCCTCCCTCACTGCTGGATCTGTTCCCCTCCCCACCCATTGAGGCAAAGGAGTAGTGTATCTCAATGTAAAATGAAAAGTTACCCTGCAGACAAAGTAGGTGTCTTATGTAGTGCTTCCCTCTGGCAGGATCTTCAGCCTAGTAGGCCCTGCAGCAGTGTTTTAGTGAGTACTTGAATCCGTTTCTTTCAGGAAAGCACTTAAGCACATGTTTAACACTAAGAAATGTGTCAATGGGTGTGTCTACATGGATGGCAGCAAATTCGCCACTGTCAGATCAATTTTTATGGATTGGCTGAGCAGTCAGTAAAGACATGATCAGTTGATCAAGACGTTGATTGAATAAAACCACCCCTCAAGTGATGGGAATGCATTTCTTGCTGGTGCAGCACAGTGAAGACAGCATGCTAAAGGGAAGGTATGACTTTAATCGGGACTTACGCAAGCCACTATCTGTAGCTTGTGTAGCTACCATCGACTGCCATCAAATTTTGTCAGCACTGAAGACCTGCTGCTTGGGAACACAGTACACCTTCTGGGGTTTGTATGGCTCTAGAACAGTGACCACGTGGGCTCTTAGGGTACATCTACACTGGCGCCTTAGGTTGACTTAAGGAAGGTTAAATTGGCCTACAGAATCCTGCAGCCACGCTGGACTTTTATTAAGTCAACTTAAGTGTTTCTTTAAGTCGACTTAATAACACCACCTCTTAAGGTCATCTTTATGCTTAAATTGACCTTATTAAGTTGACTTAATCTGATGTAGATGGCGAAAGCCCTTAGGTTGATCTAATTGGCCTGCAGGTCCTCTCCCAGAGTTCCTGGTCATCCTGGAAGCTACTCACAACGTACCACTCCTCTGTCAACATAGCACCTGCCAATGTGGCTTCAGGCAGTTGACAGGAGTGTTCAGTGTGGACTCTCTAAGTCAACCTAACAAAATTGACTTTAAGTTGACTCAAAGTTGACCTTGTTAGGTCGCCTAACACAGCCTCCAGTGTAGACATAGAATAATTGCTTGGCAAACTCGTGTGATGCATCTTCACACTCTGGCTTGCCATGTAGACAGGCCCTTACACGGGCCCACGCTCAGCAAAGCATGCATGCATAGTTCTGTTGGTTATTGAAGCCCTTAGTCGATTGTATCCCTCATGTGCTCTAGTTCTGTGCTGGATGAGATGGGTACTGAGGTGTTTGATACATCTTGGATGTGAAATAAGACTAGGAATTAAGCCTGTGGATAAAATTTCTTTGACTCAGTGAAGTCCCTCACCATCTTTCAAACTCAGAACCAATACTCTCACTTCTTGGTGCAGAGCACTGATGTTTAATAAGAAAAATTGAACTTTAGGAAAGGAAGAGAATGGAAAATTGCAGAGGAGCATTCTTGTTCTCAGATGGGCTTGGAGGATGAGTATGTGTGTTTCCAAAGCACCTATTGTCAGCTCCTGTCTGCCATAGACACACCTGTCTGATTCAGTTGTGAGGCATAGGCACTTGTTAGAAAATGTGCAGGTAGATGGGTAGCTCAGGATGGAGGGTTTTATATCCTACTGTGTAAAGCTCTTCAAAGCATGAAGAGCTCCAGGTGGCCCTAACCAGCATGGTCCTGACCAGCATGTTTATACTTGAATAGCCTCTTAACTTGTCAATGGGAATGATTTACTATGTTCCATAGAATAGATCAGATGTATCCCTAGTGGGGAAAAAATCTCAGCAGAGGAGCCCTCAGAATAGGCATTGGTAGCCAGAAGATGGGCACACGATAATTCTTGTTAACGTATACCTTGCTGAGGGAATGGGGGAAATAGTTCTGCTTACAACAGTTTGTTGCAAACTGCTAGGTACAAGTGGTATTTTTAGTACTTGAGTATGTTGCCATGAAGTCTCTAAGCCCTCAGACTATTTATATTTATAATCCAGTTGATTGTGAGTGCAATCTTTGGGTTGTATAGATTCTATAATTTTCCTTAAATGTTTCGATGTGGTTAAAGGCATAAATGTGAAGCATGTAAATCTCCTGGTCAGAAACACAATATAAATGCCAGTAAATAAGGTACTTAAATATAAATGTTTGACTATTTTCTAATGAGTTGTGTTCACAGGCCCTGCAGGGCTAATTAGGTTCATAGATCTTATCTTGCCTCTATTTCACTAAATGCAAGAGCCTCTATACAGGAACGCAACCCACTCAGAAAGAGCAAATAAATGACTTTTAAAAGATCACAAACTGAGCAAGCTCTCTGACCTCAGCTCACTGTATGCCTTTGAACAAGAGGGATTTAAAAGCTCTGAGATGACAGGATCTTAAAAACACAGATTTACATGTGGTCATATGCAAAATGTAAGGTTTAGCGTAAGCCACAAAAGGAGTGTTTAGCATAAGTAGCCAGGCACGAGCTGAATTAATGACACAGCAGCCCCAGAAGAAACACAAGAAAAACAAGTAAACCTTCATCTATTATTAGTTGCTCTCACCCACACTCCAGAGCACAAGGATGGATGGTCATTAAAGTTTGTTCTTTTCCACTAGATCTTTTGACTGCCTCATATACTAGTGCTATGGAAGTGCTGAACAGTAGCAGGTTTACATGTGAGACCCCTGGTTGGAATTTTCTCCCTTTGGTTGGCAGAACGATAAGTGATACAAACCAAAAAATGATATATCAAAACTGGGGTTCCCTCTGTGGGAGCATAAAAGCTTTAAAGTGCTGGTCCTGATGACTTCCAGTGATTTACTGTGAGGAGACAGCTCCCACACTGGATGCTGCTCAGTCTTCTGTGGCAGTATGGACCTATCCCTTGGCTCGTAAAAATACTTCTGAAGGGCAAATTGCTTTGCCTTGGGAATGCATCAGAGTGCCCCCAATAGCAGGTGCTTTCTAAGAACCTCCCAGAAAAAGAGACTGTGCTCCCAATGTCCCCTACAAGGTTTTCATCCTCATCCTCATCCCCTTCAAGCCACAGTCAGTGCTAGTCTATCAATAAAATCAGAGTAGTTTTCAGCCACAATGGATAAACAATTCCAGCAAGTGTACGTCAGAGAACTCTGTTCACCTAGGGCTGATTTCTCCCTTTGTGGTCATGGTTGTGAGAAAGCAGTTCCATTTACAAAGAGGCAATGTGGGCCAGCTTCATCAGGTTTAATCAGATGAGGCAGTCCATTTAACAGGAACCCCTTTTCAGTGTATTGGTAATGTCTCCCGATGTGGCTCTGAATACCTCCTATGTGATGCCACGTGCCTCTGCTGTCTCTTGCTGGATCAGGTCCTTTACTGTCTTAGAACAAAAAGGAAGTTTTACCACAAACATGTAAAGCCCCGTGACTCATTTAGGCCTATGTGGTTGAAGAACTGCTGCCTTTTCTAATACCATATCTGGCAATCCCCCAGAGTGATGCATTCTGAGGTGTCTTGAAGGAACCAGTGCCAGAGCTCATGAGGGGGAAGAGGGACGTTGTCAGTGACTTACTTGAAGAATGAGCTCCATTTCCTGTTTTGTGGTGACATGCAAGGACATATGATTTGGCATGTGGTCCCTGTTAACTTGCAGAAAGTTGGCTGATTCCAAACTCTTCACTGTATAATAGCATGTCTTACCTGCTGAGCTGTGTGCAGAGCACACATCACCTTTTGTTTCTCACTTTTAACCCAACTCTTTCCAATTGGAGAGTTTGTTTACAGACTGAGGGCTCAGTCCTGCTCACTGTAGCTAGGTGAATAGCTCTATTGGGGTCAGCAGAGGTAGTTAAATGAATTCAGTAAGTAGGATATGGCACTAAAACTTGTTAAACCCTTTTTTCCCCATTGACGGGTAAGTTCTTAGAGAAGTTTGTTGACCAGTATCATAGAGATGAATGGCACAAGGGAGAGAAACTAGCATAGGACTATATCATCTCACAGTGAAATGGCTAGACACTGCTCTAGGCAAGTCATAACTTTCCATGGGGCACCTGACAGTGGTCTCTTATATAAAACGGCTTTGAGATTTACAGATGAAAGATAGTAAATAAGAAATAGGGATTTTTATCATCACCATCATCCTGTTGTAAAAAAGACAAATGCAATTTTAGGTTGCATCAACAGAGGCATAGCATGGAAGTGACAGGAGGTGATAGGTCAGCTCTGCTTGGCACAAGTTCAACCTCAGCTGGAGTGTTGTGGTCAGTTTTGGTTACTAATGTATAGAAAGAATGTGGGGGAAACTGGAAAGGATCCAAAGGTGAATGACAAAGATGACTAAAGAGATGGAATGGAAGCCTTGAGAGCAAGACTGAAGGAACTGAGTATGTTTTGCTTGGAAAAGATGAGATCAAAAGGGGACATGATAGCAGTTTTTAAATACTTGAAAGACTGCCATAAAAAACAGAGAAAATTTGTTCTGTCTTGCCACAGAGGGCAGGGCAAGAGGCAGTGGATTCAAACTGCCACACAGCAGCTTTCGATCAAATCTCAGGAAAAAATTCCTAATTGTAAGAACAATAGGACAATAGAACAGACTGCCTAGGGAGGTTATGGAAGCTACTTCACTGAACATTTTCAATAGGAGGCCAAATAGCCATTTGTCTTGGATGGTTTAGACACAACAAATCATTCATCCTGGCAGTGGGTTAAACTAGATGACCCTTGTGGTCCCTTCTAACCTTTGGTTCTGCGATTCCATTATACTGCATCTGCCAGTAAATTAAGAAAAATGCATTTTCCTTTATATATTTATAATGCTATTACTGTTCCTTTGCATTAAAAGAACGTTCCTAAAGTGAGGTAAAAGATATTGCTGCGAGATGTTTCAAAATTCCCGAATGGGAGTTGAAACCCAGGGTTGGCAGAGGTACCTCACCTTCTTTTTAGCTTGAGTGTATTTTGTTTCATGGTAAACACAAAGAAGAAAGGAAAAGAATGCAAAATTAAAGCAGCTGTATGATTAAAAAGTACAAAGCATTAGGACATGGATTATTCTGTGTACTTCTGCATCTGAAGGAATCTTGACCATTTAACTCTAGTACAGAAGTCATCAGTCAACCCTTTAACTGGTGATTCTTGTGCAATCATATTTCCCCAAGGAGTCTAAAGTATCCTACCAGTACACCAGTGCTAGGATATTTCTTATTGCTGGTATTTTCTGCATCCTGTAGGGAATATAGAAGGATAAGATTAGTGAGTTGAATAATGTATCCTGTGCTAACATTCGCTTTAAATCGGAAAATAGGGTATGGCATATTTGATTCAGGGAAAGAAGATGATCAAAAAAGACATTGACTGGAGGCTTCATTGTCCTGACACAAAATGTGAGTAACTCATTCTGATGCCCATACATCCCTAGTACCCTGCTGCTGGAGATGCAGTGATATCAGTAAGGAATTATTTGTACTCTGAATGGGGGAATGAGGCTGTTGGAAAACTGCGAAATCTCCTCCTTCGGTATTACTGCTGTTTTCATACCCTAGCACTGATAGGCCCTTTACCGTCATTATTTTCAAGAAGATCCATATGTTGCTCATCTTGGCGTCCTAATATAAAGGTGACACTAATGTCAATGGTGAAATAAATGTAAAATATTAATTTCCAATGCTACCTTGTTTTATTTTCATCCCATTCTGTAAGTTTCCCCTCTTTAAAGCATTTGAAGAAGTGGGATTTTCTCCCATGAAAGCTCATGCAATAAATAAATCTGTTAGTCTTTAAGTGCCACAAGACTGCTTGCTTTTTTTGCTTTACTAGACTAACACGGCTGCCCCTTTGGAACCTGGTTTTAACATTGCTCTTTGTTACTCACTTACTGCCAATAGTGCCTTATATTCCTGAGTTTCAGTGGTCTGTCATCTCCCGCTCAGAGCCTCTGACCTAAGGCTTTTATCCATTGCTCATGAGAATTTCAGTCTCTGGATAAATACATATTTTGGGTTGGGTCTTAAAAACACAAAAGTCCTTATTCCATGTTGTTTTTGAAAGATGCCCATGTCTTCATGGAAGTCTCATACCATGATAGCTGATGGGAGAAATGGAGAAATTAACTTGACATGCTGGCATTGGGTGACAAAAAACAAGCAGATGGATTCATTGGCTAAATTTATCCTTTAAGGGAAATAAAAGAGGTTAGGACTGGCAATGGGTAAAATAAACTCAACACCACAATCCATGTTCCAATGTGGTTTAAAAATAATTTGAGTAACTAGCATAGGCAAGAGCCAAAGGCTTTTGTCACAAGTTGAGATCTTCTGGCCTCTGCTGCCGGGAACAAAAAGAGCCCACCAGAAAGCAGAGACCCCTTGAGACGAGGCTGCTCATTATCTTTCTCACTGTCATCCTCCTCCCATCGCCTTTGGCTTCCCCTTCCTGCCTGGTTGCTTGTTTGGCCCAGTGTGTGATTTCCCACACACTTTACTCTCTTGCATGGTCTCTTGAATTCTGCCAAGAAGCATAAAAGAGGAAGGCGTTTAGGGTTGGATGTTTGTCAAGTTGTTCCAGAGTAATGGGTGGTATGTTGCATCATGGCCATAAATGGATTATTAAATGCTGAAGACTCAAATTGGTTTGAAGAGAAATGAGTAGGTATGCCTGACAGAACCTATGGGTTAAAATGTTTAACTTTTCATGCCATCAAGAGAGATAAAGCTTGGTTAAATATACTCCCTTTGGCAGGGAGTATATTTGTGCTTTGAACAATGCTCGTGTCTTTCTCACACTGCACATTAACAGGCTTTGACTAATGGCATCGTATTCTTCTTTCTCTACCAGACCCTCTGAAAGGAAGAGAGTGAGGTGTGAATGCTCAGGTGCTTAAAACAGGTTTTAGAGACTTGCAAAACTTATATCCAAGAGGAATCCTCAGCTAGTAATAGGGAAGTGCAGGAATTTTGCAGGACAGATTTAATTCCAGCCCAAGTTCTGCACTGAAAGCCACATGGAAGGGTTTCTGCACCTGAAATAATGAAGGCATCAGTGCAAGATTGAGGCTATGTGAGGCTTTAGCCTCTGAAAAAACAACAAGGAGTTGTGTGGCACTTTAAGACTAACAGATTTAAAGTGCCACACAACTTTTTGTTTTTTCACTAGACTAGACTAACATGGCTATCCCTTTTAGTCTCTGAGTCACTAAGTCTCAGAGCCTGGTTCAATTGACTCAGGCTCATGAGGCTTGGGTTGTGGGGCTAAAAATAAGCACTGTAAATGTTTGGGTTCAGGTAGAAGTCCAGGGTCTGAGAGCTACCCCTCTGGCAGGGTTTCAGAGACCACACTCCAGCCCATTCTGAAAGTACACCCTCAAGTCATAGTCAGTTGAGTGGGGGGGGGGGAAAGGGAAGACAGAGCAATATTAATGGCAAAGAACAAGCTGTTTAGTGTTATAAAAATATTTGCAACATCATAAAGGTGCACTGTGCTTTCCTGCATGGACCATTGTATCATGACTCATAAAACACCACTATATCCTTCAAACCAAAACCAAACAGAAATCAGAATTACAGGCTCAATCATCAGCTGGTATAAATGTCTTTACACAGTTGTGCTCCTGTTGCAAACTCTTCACTGGAGCTGAGTCTGTATTTTACCAGGTGGGGCACAAGGGCCTTTGTGTTTAAATAAAATACACAGTCAATGGAACAATGAGATGCTTTAGCATGGGTTTTTTTTTTTTTTTTTTTTTTGGTTCATTTGTTAATATCGTTTTGGTTTGTCCAATTTTCCCACCTGTTGCTGTGCAGGATTCTCAAACTGCCATGTTGAATCCAACAGTACCTAATCAAGAAGACAGGTATTGACTGAATTGTTTGTTCTCTATTGTCAAAAGCTAATAGAAAAGTGACACAGTATTCCATTTTCAGTTCTTAACACAAAGAATAATTCATGCCTGGTGTTTTGAGAGTCAAACAGCTGATGTTAATTTTCATCTCAAATATTAAAAAGCAAAGGCCACGTTCTCTGCTTGTGTAAACCCATGAAGCTCTGATAGCTTTCATGGAGCTATATAGATTTACACCATGCCCAGGGGCTAGTACAATTTCTTTTTTTTTTTAATTTTAGGTAAGAGATGGATATTGGGAAACAGCTCATCTACCCTTTCCCCCTCTTTATCAGTCAATCAGATTGTATAAGGTGTTATGTCAGGTTGGCCTAGACTCCCCCCCACTGCCTTTATTGTTTTCCTCTCCAGCATAGGGTGGGGTCACTTGCACATTTAAAGTAGTGTAAATGGTGGATTTTGTAACCTGAAGTCTTTAATTCATGATTTGAGGACTTCAGTCAGAGATTAGGAGTCTATTGCAAGAGTGGATGGATGAGGTTCTGTAGCCTGCATGGTGCGAGAGATCAGACTAGATGATCATCATGGTCCTTTCTGTCTTTAAAAGACATAAGTCTGTGGAAGCAGGTCCATCAATGGCTATTAGCCGAGGCAGACAGGGTTGTAATCTCCGGCTCTGGGTGCCCTTAAAACTCTGATTGATAAAAGCTGGGACTGGATGACTGAATACATCTCTCAATAAATTGCCTTCGTCTGGTCACTTTCTCTAAAGCATCTGGTGCTGGCTATAGTCAGAAGACAGGGTCCTGGGGTAGATGAACCAGTGGTCTGACTTAGTACAGTCAGTTTGTGTTCATGGTAGGTCTATTTGTTGTATCTTCTGTGTTTTCATCAGAAAACTTTGCAGACAATGTTGACCACTGTTCCAGCACTGTTAATTTTGCCTGATTATTAAGCTGTCAGTATTTGCAATAGGGGTGCCAAGAAGTGAACAAGGCTTTGGCGTAGTCCTGTGTCCTTCTCTGCTTTGCGCTGGCAAATATTTAATTGTTTGGGAGTTAATCCAACATACACTACCCTTCCTCGTATTGATCTCTAGAGCAGCCAACATGTTTTGCAACTGACTTCTTTAAAGATCTGCAGTCACATTTGAAGTACGCAGTCTGTATTTTGTCAGCTACAGTATATGAATGCCAATGGGGCCCTATCACATAGTGCACAAACCTGATAGATTGGTTCAGTGAAATCTATGATAACATAGCAGTCGGCACAGTCAGATTAGCTGCTCTGATTTCCCTCTGAAAATACTTTCCAACCCTTTTTCATCTCCAAGCATCCGATCACAACTTTAGGCTCTTTATAACCCCAATCCAAATGTCACATCAGAGGTTAACACATTTGAACTCCTAAAGCAATGCTTTTAACTTCTGTCCTGTGGTCAATGAGAAGCTAACTCGAACTATAAACAGTGTCAGATGGTGTCTCACACATTGCACTTAAGAAACCTTACTCCTGATAGTTCCTTGACCTTGGTGGCCTTGCAGACTGGGCAGCGTAAATGACACTGAACAGGAGACCAACAAAGGAATCACAGGCTTAATATTATAAGCGGTGGAGGGGAGGCTGATAGAAGCTGGTGCTGGAGACCCTGATCCAATGGGAATCTTGCTATTGACTGCTATGGACATTGGAGTGGGTTATGGCTGCTAAAAGAATGTCTTTAAGGTTATTTCCCTCCCATGTTTTCTGTGGATCATAGCTGGGTTTAGCTAGATTTAAATGCTCTAGATCTTAGCTAATGAGAAAAACTTCTCACTAGTTGCAGCATTTGTCCCTCCATTTTCCTTTCTCTTCTGTTATTGTTGGTTCTTGCATTAATTTCATTTGTATTACAAATATTTTGAAACAAGGACTTTTTTTTTCTTTCTCTAAAGCACTACTTTAATTGGTATGTATACAGCCAGATTCTCTACTGGAATGAACTGGTGCAACAACTTTGACTTCAGTAAGCTTTAGGACAGTTAATTCAGTTGAGCAACTGTCCCATAAGTATTTAGAGGGAGATTTTTAAAGGCATAAAGGGAGAAATCATGCACTCTTTTCCCATTGAAATTCCCTTCCTGAATCAAGATGATGAGTAGAAACTTGTCACAGCTAGAGTTCAATTGAGGATTTTATAAAATAGGCTCTTATAACCTGACTCTCTGTTAGCCATTTCAATCAGTGCACAGTGAATATAAAGAAGATGTAACATGATGCCATTCTGATCTGGGAGTGTTTCACCTCAGTTTACACTGGTGTTAATGACTCCCCAATGTGCAGGGCCAGGGTGAATCAAGCCCCTTGAATCCACGCTATGAGCTCATCTACACTGCCACACTGGGTCGATGGGAGGTAAACAAGCTATGGACTGCAGAATGCATATCTCCTGTTGACTTACTCACCCCCCTTTACTGCTGCTTTCTCACTCGTCTATGCTGATGGGAAATGTTCTCTGTTTGATTCAGGGTTACTCATTTCTTGGGGGGTGGAATTACTGCATCGAACAGAGAGCACTTCCAGGATCACTGATTGATCAGGTCTCCACTGGCTGCTCAATTGATCCTGCTGTGTTGATCTGTAGAGACCATTGCAGTGGTTTCAGGGTAGACAAACCCTATGATAGCTTGTCATGTGGGCTTATGCTGGAGTTGCTTGTTTATGAGGCTCGCACCTGGCCCATTAAGAGATACACATTTGGTACCTTATTTGCATCTGAAAACACTGTCCATTTTTGTTCTCTGGACATATGTCTTCACAGCACAGTTAACTCAGCTGATGGCTCCCAGGTCTGATCATCTGTACTAGGCTTGGTTGGGTCTGAGCAACCCCAATGCAAAATCATATAGATTTCACAGCAGCCTGACTCTTTCTATATTCACACATGTGTGTCTAGAGGCATATCCCATGTTTCTTTGTGCTGAGACACTCTAGGAGTTTTTCCACACTCCATTATGTCCACAGAGGGAGAACTCATCTGTCCTTCCAGAGAAATTGTGAGAAGGCTGTCTTGGAGGACTAAAATCACTAATGTGATTTAGCCTGCATCCTCACTGCAAAGTGGGCAGGTTCCAGCCTGAGTAAAACTGGAACCTGACTTCTAACCCACACCTCCAGCTAAAAGCAAACTAGTCCAGGCTTAAAGCATTTCCAAATCTGGGTCAGAGTTTCATTGTATGGATGGTAAGGGGCCTAGGGCTGAAACCAAGTAAGAGCTCAGTTAACTGTATAATAAGGACATAATTAGATTCTTGAGTCCTGAAGTACTTGTTAGTCCATGGATGTATTCTGAAGTTATATCTTCTGTCTGCAATTATATTCTGACACCAACTAGATAATGTAGCCCCAGAAGTTGACACATTCTAGAGGGGAGGGTGTGAAGGACGGAGCAAGCTAGCTTTCTATGTCGATGCATATTTGAAAGGATTCCACCTGTCCATCACAACTGCAAACCATTTAGTCACCGAGTTATCACAGCTCAAGGTTGCAAATTTTGAATTTGTGAAAGCTATTGATTTTTCTCATGCCTTTTCAAGTCCTAAAGCCTGTGATCTCTTTAGATTTAGTTCAGTGAAGTAAATCTAATTAAAATAGCCAGGAAATATCTTAGACAAAAGTTGCTTTGGTTCTGGGCTGAATTATTTAGTAATGAGGAAGAGTATTTAATTATATGTAAAAGAATGTTATAAAGGTGCAAGGTCAGGCTCTCAACAGTTAGCAAATGCCAGAGTTAAGATTAGCTGGTTAAAATTTGGCAAAATTTTAAGCATCTGATAACAGAAACTTAAATGGGAAGTATTAGGCAATCTTGATATAGTGGTCACTATCACTTTTGCCTATAAAATGTGCGACCTTTGTCCATTCCCAGTAGAGTATCAGAGTAATAAAATTAGAAGGTGCGTAGCAGGAATGAAACACTTCTTTGGTAGTCATGCCTCCTATTAATTGTTAGTATTCATTTCAGGTTTTCCTACAATGGCATCCCCTATCATTTCTTGCTCTCTCTTTAATTACTGGCATCTAGCGAGCATTTCCATGGTGGGTGCTGCCAGAGGCAGGTAAACTGTTTATACAGCTGATTCCTGTTTAGCGGCTATAATGTTACTGTTATTTGTTTTTTAGGAAAACATCAAAGTTTTTGTTTAGCTCTGAGTTTATTTTCTTAGGGGAGCAGCTGAAACGTTTAAATAATAGCAAATTCATGTCTTGGTTTTTCAGACCTTTTTCCTTTTGGTGAAACTTTTTTTCCAAATAGTTTAAAAAATGTCTCATGGTGGGAGATTTTCAAGACATAACCTTTGGCTCTGCTGCTGAATGTGTCTGCAAAGTTTTGATGAATTATTTTAAAAACGTCTTATGTTTATTCCCAAAATGAAACAGCAGTGGTTGCACCCATTGATAATTTTGGGCCCATGTTATTCAGGACCAAATGAAATCTTCATTGATCAATTATTTTGTCTGTGAGTAAAGTTTAAACAGCACTTTTAAATGGGAAAGATAGACCAAACAATCTGATAAGGATTCCCATTTGTGTATACTGTATGTCTCCTTGTGATTGCATAGATCAGAACTCACTAGCTGTATTACCCTTATTATTAATAACATAAATATACACTTTGGTTTATGTTCTTCCTTTCTAGAAGCCAAATTTATTTTGGAGCTAAGTATGTGTAATTTCATTGAGAGCATGTCTGTATACAGCTTCAGTGTCCCCCAAACTATCATCCATTTCCAACTCATTGCTTTTTAAATGGCTTGCAGGTACCTTAAGTAGGATCAGTGCTGTACAAAAACAAACTTTTATACATCAGCCAGCCCTGTTATGTGGTGGTCAGCTATGGCTCACCAAGCAAAGGAGACTTTAATATTATAAAAAAAAAAATCCCAACAAGTCCTCTGGCACCTTAAAGACTAATAGATTTCTTTGAACATAAACTTTCATGGGCCCCAACCCACTTTGTCAGATGCAACAATATTTAATATTATACATTTAATGTTTGATATGCATATTTACTATTGTATATTACATATTATATTTAATATTTAATATTATAATTATTGTAATACAGTGAATCTTGGCAATCTCAAGCAATGAGCTCAGCGCAGTTTGTACGCAAAGTAAAAGAGAATATCTGCCCTACAGAACATATTGTCTACATAAACAAGACAGCCATAGCATTGGAAATAAGAAGGGGTGCTGTCCCCAGAGGATAGATAGGGCACTAAGGCATGGAAATTGAGTGACTTGCCCCATATGCGGTGTTGTAGGCGTGACGGTCCCAGGAGAGCAGACAGAAAAAGTGAGTGAAGTGATATCTTTTACTGGACCAACTTTTGTTGGTGAGGGAGATGGGTTTTGGAGCTGCACAGAGTTCTTCCCCAGACCTGAAGAAGAGCTCTGGATAGCTTGAAAGCTTGTCTCCCTCGCCAACAAAAGTTGGCTAATAAAAGACATTACTTTATCCGCCTTGTCATTCTAGCCCTACATCACACAGGAAGCCAGTGACAGAAGTCAGAATTGAAAACAGGTCTCCTGAACCTTAGCCACATGACCAGCCTTTGTATCTCAATGTCAATTGGTGTGATTCTGCTAGTTCAGCCTGGTGTAAAAATGAGGCAGAACTCCCCTGAAATCAACAGAGTCACACCAGAAGAAAAAAAAGTGATGTCAGAGTCAGGTTCCAGTGCACAAACTAGCATTGGGGTGAAGTGGAAGATCTGTCCAAGAGAGTGGAGGAAATTTGGACTGGGAGTTTTGCTTTGGACTTCTCTCTGATCCAAACTATGACAGGTACAGACTTCAGTAAAGAAAAAAACTTGTTTCTTACATTACATGGAAAAGAGTTAATCCTCAAATAGTGTAACTGATGTCAACTGATCTCTGCCAGTTTACACCTGCTAGGGATTGGACCGCTGGTCTTTAGAAAGGAAGGGTGAAGAAGAGTGACAGCAGCTGTGTAGCAAAGGTAAATCTCACCTACTTTCCCAGGAGGGGGGGAAATGTCAAAGATATAGTGCCAACTATTTTTTGTAGCAATGAACCTAGCATACACATTAAGACATTCCCAAGCAACAAGTAACATGGGACAAGAAGAGTGGAAAATGAGCTCAAGCTGTCAGAAACTCTGGAATTCCCAACCTGATAAGTTAAGCACTTCCTAGACAGGTGGAAGAAGAGTGTGAATGGACTAGCTTTAAAAGGCGAGAGAAATGGGCCAGGAAAGCACAGCCCTGTAGCTTCATTTATAGCTGAAGAGAGATTATCTGCAAGGAACATCATAATTTCTCATAGAAGAGCTAGTGGGTAATCAACTCCAATGAATGAATATGTGACATCAAAACCAAGATACCTGTGGTGCAGACTGGTGTTTTCAAAGTCTCTTATTGGGAGACTGGAGCTGTGCTTTTGATGAAACTGGTATTTCTGAATCCCTGAGTCATGCACATTTTGACTTTGTTACATAACAGTGCTGTCTCTAAAATAAGTGACAAGAAAAGGGAAGTTAATATAATAGTTTTTGACAGTGATATGCAGGAACTACACAGGAACACTGGACTTCTTTTTTTTTATTTTTAAATGGAGAGGACTCAGTTTTCAATGAAAGCCATCATGGGATATCCAGATCTTTCATTTACTAGCATTTCCACAGCAAAATAAGCATCCAGAGACCGGATTTGTACGTCTTGTTCAGGATATGTCTACATTGACAGTGACAAATTTGCTGCCATCAAATTGATTTATCTCAATAGATTGAGTGGTCAATAAAGACATGCTCAATTGATCCTGAAGTCAATCGAATAAAACCACCCCCTGAGGTGGATTAGTGACGCATTGATGGGAACGCATTTTCTGTTGACACAGGACAGTGAAGATGACACGTAAAGGGAAGTTTAGGATGTCAGCTAGAGTTACGCAAACCACTCGGTGTAGCTTGTGTAACTTCTACCAACTGCCACCAAATTTTGCCAGCAGTGTAGACCAGGCCTCTGATATCTCCTTGGCAAGTGAAGGGCTGAGTCTTCCTTGCCTTTCACTGCTAAAAAGACTGCATATGGAAGATGTGCTTATAATATTGATGAATGGATCAATACATGGTGCTCTAATGCAGTTAAACACAATATTAATTAAACTGAAACAAAAACAATGTGTCCAAATCCTCAGCTACTGTAAATTAGTATATACTGGGATTTACAACAGTTCAGTATCTGGTCCCTGATGTTTAGCAGATGAAATTGAAGAGAAAAATTGATGAGATGTCATGGGGAAAAGATCAGTCTAATGAGTGTTTTGTCTCATTGTAGCCAGCATTTTAAGAGTAAGTTAACATGGAACTCACCAGCTCAGGGAGTCAAACAAATGTGTCTGGCCAGCTTTTCTCATTCACAACAAGAAATGCATATGAAGTGTCACTTTGGCATTGACACATAGCTATGTGTGGAGATGGCCTGATGGCCACATAGGTGCATAGGTCAGGTGGTTGAGACAAACACTTGGTTCTTTTGATAAAGGAATTGGGAAAGGAGAGGAGAAAGTGTCCCCTGCCACAGCTAGCTAAGGACAATGTGTGTCCAAAGGGGTGAACCAACAGAGACCTTTTTTAATTGTGGCTTGTTTAGTCTTTTTCTGACTCCATGGCAGATATGAGGGTCTCTCTCCTTGCTCCAGTTGTTCCCAGACAATGGTGATTCAGAGTCCTGAAAGTGGGTCTGGCATTGACAGTCAACAGCAGCCACTTGAGCATGGGCAAAGGTGGGCTTAGAGGGGGACTGTTATAGCTCATCCAAGATGCTCATCCAAGGAAGAGGTGCTGTCTTGTGATGGGTTTTATGACTGTGATGGGATTTTGAGGCTGTATGTACTGTTTCTTCAGAGGTGTCATGGCCTCCCAGACGGGTCATGGGCTGTGTTCACACAGCACTTTTGTTTCGAAACAACTTCGTTGTTTCAAAACAAAAAAAACATGTTCACACGACGCACCGTTGTTTCGAAACAACAGGAGCCCATTGTTTCAAAACAAGGGCGTTGTTTCGAAACAAGTTAAACCCCATTTGGGGGCGAAACAACCTTGTTTCAAAACGCTTGTTTCGAAACAACTCGTGTGAATATGTTGTTTCGGAACAAGACGTTCCGAAACAACAGGTCAAGGGCTGCCCCCTCAGCACCCAGGCCAGGGTGCTGAGGGGTGTCCCCTGGCCAGGGCCTGCAGAGCCGGGCTGCGGGCACTGGCGGGGTTCAGCGCTGCTCCCCGCCGGTGCCTGCAAAGGGGGGCTGCAGGTACTGGTGAGGTGCAGTGCTGAACCCCACCGAAGCCTGCAGCCCCCCCTTTGCAGGCACCGTGGGGAGAAGCCCTGGGCAGCGCTGCAGCCCGTTGGTGCCTGCAGCCCCCTGAGGAAGTGAAATAGCAGGTTCACAGTGT